>JAZBHA010001420.1:0-16713 GCA_037464855.1 Iselma pallidipennis | reverse complement strand
TCGATGATGATTAATGAACTTATTAAAATATGGCAAATATTAATCTAAACATCACAGATAATATTAATTGTTTGGTTTTTTTGTTGATTTGTTGTTTTATTAATTAAAAAAAGGTATTGTTTTTATTGATAAATTGAACACTGAATGTTTATATTGCCCATCTGATAATGACTTTTATTGTTGTGCGAGTGGATTAGAAAAGAACAAAGAGAATGCGCCGATCGATGCGCAGAAATCAGAAAACCGTTCACCTTCATCTAGCGATCAGATTATGACTAAGTGTTCGTAAAGTAATCGCCTCCAAAACCGCAGATTCCAGACGATCCGGATTTTTTCGGATTCCGACATCGACATCAATTGTCTAGCAGTAGTGGTATAGTGCAGGGGTGGCCAACTTGTTTGTTCTCGAGATCGACTTTCTTTATAAAAAGTTGCTCGTGATCTACCAATCAAGCTTACGATTTTTAACTCATTCAATCCACTGTCGTAATCGATGAGGGGGAGGAGGTGTTTACATATGTAGTGTAAATATTGCGCTCATCTCAAGTTCGGTTTAATAAGGACCACAAAACGTAGCCTAGAACACTTGTTACTCAGGCAGTATCGGTGGTATTTACAGGCGAGCGAGCGACGAACATAGGACAATTTTAATATAACTCAGAGGCTTATATTTCGACTTGCGCTAAACTGATTCAAATAAAACGAAGTGCAGATTATTTCTGAAAGTCTCTACTTTAAAATTGCAAAGTTTCTTTGAGAACGAATTGGCCGTTGTAGCGCCAACTTTTCTCAAACAAACAAGCAGACACATAGGCAGACAAACAAAATTTCTAGAAATTGTCGTCTTGGAAGCGTATATTCTATCAATCCTCTTGATCGATCAAAAATTGTTTTGCCATCGTCCTGTTGGTCACCCCTGGTATAGTGCACCCAATTTAAATTGAATTGTTGACTTCAATTATTAAAATGTTTAATGATGGTAGTGATGAGGGTTGTCATAAATCTGTCCCAATGTTCCTTAAAATAGTAAACAGACTTGGATAATCTTTATTTATTGGACGTTTTTAAGAATCCCCAACTATTCTAAAATACAGTATGATCTATACAATTTTAAGTCAAGTGAGCGTTGACTTACAATGACGTAAGGAACGTATGTTGACACTTTATCGTTTGTTGCTAACCTGTCATATTAATCTAGGTTAATGTTAATGACGTATTTGTCTACGCATGCAAGGACATACGTTTGTCAGGGCACGCTTTGTGTGTAAATTTTGTAGATCACGCTGTATATCCAAATAATTAACAACCATGTGCTTTCATTCTGGTCTTATAATTAGTTAAGTGTTGCCTTGGACCAAAAACCAATTCTATAGCAACGGTAGCTTAATCCAAAATTGGCCAAATATAGGGATGTTGTGTATTATTGGCATCAGCAGCTCTAGCGGCAAATTTTTGCATTTTTGGTATAAAAATACGGGAAAATATTACTAATTACAATTTCTAAATTGGACGATATTGATTCTTATCAATTGTCTGAAACGGTTTAGAAAATAGAACGCTTATTGTGCACCAGCCCAGGTTTTTGCTGCGCATGTTTTACGAAATCCAACCGAATAGTTACGAACAATTATGCATTATCTGATCTCTAGACTCCTGTTGCAAAATATCAGCAACATCTATCGGTATGATGTTTTAAACAAACAACATATCGAATGTCTCATTATTTTCACTCCCATTTTTTTAACTGATTTGCAACGTGGGCATTGTTTTGAGTGAAATAGCAAGTCATACGGTATAGTTTCTTTTACAATAAATGGGTTAAAATAAACTAATTATTTACCGTCAATTTTGCATTGTTTTTTATTTATTTAAGAGAATATATAAATTTACAATTAGTTTATACTTACCAAACACAACAAGACAAAGAAAGAACAAACTAATTGTAACTAGTTTACATCGAAAAAAAAAAATGATGGTTCAACTTAAATTAAACGCCAATTGTAATAAAATAAGTTAAATTCTTTTTTTTTTTAATAGAAATTTCTTACTGTAAACTAGGACTGTCTGTACCACTGCCACTATTATTTGAATTCTCTGCAGTTGATGTATTTGTAAAACGATTCTTTTTCACCGATTTCGTTAAACTAGCAACTTCTTTCAATAAACTTGAAATACGTGCATTCAAAGCATCAATTTTATCTTCATACTCTTTCTGTACACTCTTCATTTTTGCCCTGAGTTCAGATTCCATTGTAAAATGTTTCGCTTTCAATTCAGTAATCTAAAATAAAACAAAACAAATATAAATTAGTCATTAATTAATTAATTAAATTAGTATAATAACCATTTTGTCTTTATTTAATAATTGAGCATCTTTCATGCTCAATTGTTTCTGCAAACTAGCTATCTGTTCTTTTAATTGTGTCATTGCCACTACATGATCCGAACTGTTTGGATCTAGATCGGCACGTACCAGACCGGGACCGGAATTATTACGGGCCATTTTTGTTGGGATACCATTATCAATGTCGGCAGGTACCATTTTGGTAACATCAGCGCGCTGCGGTCTCTTATTATGACTCCGTAATCTACAATTTTTTTGGTATAATAAGTTAACAATAAAAAAAAACAATATTTTCATCAATTTACCGTCCATCTCGATGCTTAGATTTGTGCAATTGTGACATTTTCATGTGAGCCCGTCGTTCAGCATCACCTTGTTTCGTTTTAGCTAAAGCCCGTTTGAACGATAAGGTACACAGCCAACACAATAATTTACCATCAACCTAGAACAAACCCCAGATGTTTAAAACCAATTTCAATGAATTTATCGGTTAAATCTCCAAACTATTCGCACGAAATTGAGCAATCTTTTAGAGGGTTTATCGATAAGTTAAAAGTATAGCAATTGGGGCCCTTTGGAGTCAAGTTTCAAGCATGTATTTGGAGATTTTACCAAATTTATTTAGAAACCAGGTAAATACTTTTTTATCGTCATCGTGACGATCAAAAGCACATTTCTGTTTGCATTGTTCACAATTAACCGGCGGTCCATATTTGATTTCGGAATTTGTACAACGCTGACATTTATTACCAATAAATGCTGCAATAATATTACAATATTCACATGCTGTCGGTTTACCATATGCTTTAACATTTTGTTCGCATTTTTTACATATTGTACTAGTACTGCCCTTTGAGGTCTGTTGAAATTCCGAACGACAATATGTACATTTAACTACAGGAAATGCACCACGACATTCCTGAAATTTGTACAAAAAACATAATTAATAGACAAATCAACAACAATAATTAAATATTTCAAGTTTTTTCGGTGCAAAAATTGTTCCTAACCTGTTCAACTTACTTTGCACAATTGTTGGCCAGCTGATAATTCCTCGAATGGATGTCGTGAAAAACAACGCGAACATGCAAACAATGGAGCACTCATTCTAATAAATGTAACTAATAATTCATTAATTAATTAATTCCTAATTAAATTAAATTAATTCTACGCGTAATTTATTAATATTCTTATATTGATAAGGACAAATTCGATTGTTTCACATCGCCAACTTTGCCACTTTGCGTTTTAAGATACAATTCGTATATGCGCATGCGTCAATTGTACAAATCGTCTAACCATCAGATTGTGACTAATTGTTCGTGGCATATCGGGTAAACTCCAACGGTTGAAAAAACGCGGGAATATTCAAAATTACAACAATAATTACGATTTTAATAACATAATTTATTATTTGACCAAAAATAAATTACAATTTACGGATTTCTTTTAAAATATCATACCCATCATTCCATACAAACACATTAGATTTTATGGAATATTTTTCATCAATTTCATTGTTCAATTTTCCGGATTGTACATCACGAATCAACTCAATACATTTGAAATTTTCACGTACACAAGCTAGATCTGTTTGTTGTAATCTTAATATTGGACAAAAATCATTTTTACCATCACCACAATATATAATTTGTTTATAAATAAATTGTTGTTTATATAAGAATTCTTCTAAAATTTGCCCTTTACATAGATTTTTCGTACTCAATTTACATGTATCTTGTAAATGGTACATGGAAATATTCAATAGACCATCAACAAATCTTGCTGGATTTGTAAAAACCGTGAAAATCTTCTCGTTTAAATTATGATATTTCAACCAATTATCAATAAATAATGAATTCGAATCACTTATTATAATAATATCGTAATGATGTTGATATAAATAATCAATTAAATCAATCATTCCATTAATTGGTGGTAGTTTCTGGATCAATTTGATAATATCCGATTCAGTTTTATGGTTTTGTTGTAATAATTTAAAGATTTCTTGCATAAATACAGTCCAACCATCTGAACGACGTAAATTATTGATTTCTGGTGTAATTTGATTTTTATTTATCAATTGCATTATAGCTGTATCTGAATTATCATCAATTATTGTATGATCAAAGTCGAAAACTGCTAAACGTTTCATTGTCTACAAGAGAATTGGAAATTATATGTATGGGAAAACTGGTATTTCGTGACTTACCCTCTTTAAAATTTGTCTAATAATACTTTGTTGTAAGAGCATAAAGGGCCCAAAAGGACTTTAAAAACTGTAGATTAAAATGCCAAAAGAACGTTGATTAACTGGGCTGGTAAAGAGCGCTTCCAAAAAATATAAATACGATTAAATTTGTACTCAAAATTATCACTTGAATGTTGGCTACAAAACAGTAAACGACAATTTAAATCAATCAACACATTTTGTTAAAGAAAATTTTTATAATTTGAAAAATTTGACCTTTTCAACTGTATTTTAGGTTATGTTTATCAGTGGTTTGTATATAACAATTCTACGATAAATGGATCAAAAAACAATTTATAGAAAATTTCAACAATAATAATCAAAATTTAAATACGAAATTTGATAATATTTTTCTTTTTTAAGAAAAATTAAAAATTTGCTTTGTGCTCACAAATTTGAAATTTGTATATCCTTATGGTGGTACACCTGTATAATCAAGGATATTTCTAGTTATTTTTCGTTTATTACTAGATTGTTTTTTAGTCACCGTAATCTAGGCGTCAGATTATGAATTGTTGTTCGTAACTGATCGGCAACGGTTAGGAGAAAGCTACACGAATGGGGTACGAAAAAAGTGTGCGCCACCTACACCACGATTTTAGCATAAATGTTATGAAAACACGAAGAATCACACAAAATTACAACGGACAATTGTAAAAAAATCGACAATGATCATAATCGTTGCC
Organism: Iselma pallidipennis; assembly: GCA_037464855.1. Lineage (NCBI taxonomy): Eukaryota > Metazoa > Arthropoda > Insecta > Coleoptera > Meloidae > Iselma > Iselma pallidipennis. The sequence continues at coordinate 11,432 of JAZBHA010001420.1, read as the reverse complement.
CCCCCCCCCCTGCGCACTAACTTGACTCCAAAAACTCGTTGATTTTGGGGAAGCTTCCGTCTGTCTCCCAGTCCAGTCCACCTCTGCATGGTTCGCTCCTGTTTTGTATGCCGTGCATGACGGAAAAGGAATCAGTAACATGACAATGGGTTTCTGTGGTCTAAGGATGTGACTACAGGGGAAGATTCCCGAGTCTTACAATTCCTCTCTCTATCTTGCTCTCTCTCTCAAAGTATAGAGAAAGCTATCCTTCTTCTCTTTTCTACACACTCTAAGATAAAAGAATCGGTAAAATTCAGTTAGAGATAGATGAAATTAAGAACATGAATTTTTCTCTACACAAACCCACTTGAAATTATGTCTTGCTGCATTGGAATGGAAACTCAACGCTACTGCTGCTCCACTGGACCCCCAGCCGAGTGATTCCGAACATGCCATCATAGTCTGACCGCTAGACTTTCGTCTTGCAATATTTAGTTATTTTTCTTTTATAACTAGATTTTTAGGGATTTTACTTGTCATTTTTAAAACTTTTCAAAACAAAAACGGTTATGTTATGAATATGAAAATTGCTGCTTTTCTTCAGTTTTCCAAGATTTTTCCCAAAAAAAAACCTGTAAAGTCGTTTAATTAAAATATTGTGTAACGTTTTACAAATGGATTTTAATAATTTTGACAAATTAATATTAAACGTTAAGGAAGACCTCAATTTGCATCAACAACTCGAACATGAAATTGCCAACAATCCAAATTTAGATATTAAAAGTGAGTATCTTTTTCTAATAAATTAAGTAATTAATCAATTAAATGTAGTTATTTGTAGATCTAAATCTAGATCCAATTAAGGAAGAATTACTAAGAATTCAACAACGATTAATTGATGAAAAAGATGACATTCCACAACAAAATCAAAAATTGCAAAACGACTACAATAATCTAAATGAACAACAAATCAATTTAGAAAAAACTATAAATAATACAATGAAAAATATTGAGAGAATCGACAATAAATTGGCGACAAAACAGAAAGGTTAGAGTCGTTTGATGACAATTAAAAACAATAACAGTAATAATTTCTATTAATTTCTAGAATTCCTAGACAAAAAAGCAGATTTTAAAGCGAAAAAACAAGCCATACGAAAAATTTTCAATTTTTATAGTAATGTTACTCAAATGGATATCAATATACACATGACAAATGGCATAATAATGGCTACAGTAATTTTAGTTCCAAACAAAAAACAATATGCTGTTACATTTAAAATAGATTCTGTGCGAAAACGTATCATTGGTAAATTATTATTAATCTTCTATTATTATTATTATTTATTAAGTCATTTAATAATTTTATAGATTTAGATGTTGGCTCATTGTTGACACCAGTTCAGACACAAAGATTGTTGGAAATTTTCGGAAATTTCGATAATATTGGAGCGTTACTTTGCACATTAAGACGGATAATTAATAAAATTGAATAATTAATAAATTTTATTTTAAATAAATTAACGCAGTTATAATTTCAAATGTACCGCCAAAGAAACAAATGTTTTGATATAGATAGTATGTTTTATAAGTACTCGAATGGTTGTCTACGGCGTTTTATAATCTGCCCACTAGGGCAACCCACCATACACAAGCTTGATTGGTTGTGAATCGGTATAAAACCAAAAAAACAAAAGTAAGCTGTGGAATTCGTATGAAATACGTTTATGAATTGAGTGTGATTTATAAAATTTATGGTCAAAGTGCCCCCTGACAAGCGTATGTTGTTACGTCTGTGATAGTTTACCTACTGACTGCAGTAGCGCCGTCTATACAGATTCTACGGCACTTGGATTTGTCAAATTCTCAAAAAATATAGCAATTTCAATTTTTAGGCACATATCGTTAAAATTAACCTTAGGTATTATGACAGGTTAGTAACAAACCATAAAATGTAAACATACGTTTCTTGTCATTTTATAGATCGCAGTATATAATTCACATCTAATTTAAATAACCCGCCCTCAAGTTTTGCAATTCATTATGGCTACCCATACTCGAGTATTTTTGAAATCTACTCGACTCGCTAGTGTAATTATAAAACGCACCCCCAATGATTCGTTGACCTGTCAAAAAGTGAGGTTATGTAAAAGTCACATTTTTTTCCTTCCAGTAACATTACTTAACTAATTCGTTTTTATTACTTTTCTTAAGTTATATTAATATTTAAATTCGAAATGGACGATGAGGAGTTTATAGAAGAGTCAGGTGAAGATGTTGATGTGATATATACAGATGAAGATTTTGAAGAATTGGTAGATATTGATGGGAATAATTTAAATGAAGTTGATGAAATCGAAATTAATGATGTATCAAAATTAACATTTACATCACATAAAAATTCGGTGTTTTCCAGTGATTTAAGTAAAGATAATCAAATGGTCGTAACCGGTGGTCAAGATGATTGTGCTTATCTATGGTCAACACAAACCGGTGAGATATTAATGGAATGTACCGGTCATAAAGACTCAGTAACTGAATGTTGTTTTAATCATGATAATCAATTGATTGCCACTGGTGATATGAGTGGAATGATACAAGTATGGGATAGAAAGGATAAGAAATTATTATGGTGTTTTGAAGGTGATGATATGGAATGGTTACAATGGCATCCAATAGTAAATGTTCTAATATGTGGTTGTCGTTCTGGTGATATTTATATCTGGCAAATACCACAAGGTAATTGTAAAGTACTACCATCAAATGGTTCATCGTGTACATGTGGTAGAATCTTACCAGATGGTAAACGTTTAATAGCCGGTTATAATGATGGACAGATTAAATTATGGGATATTAAAGAGACACATGTGATTTGGCAAAATTCTGATTATTTGAATACATCGATAACATCAATTGAAATCAATGATACTGGTACATTAGTTGGTATAGCACCGATTGCAACAATATTGAAAATAAATGATGGTAAAAAATTGGCTACTTTATTAGTTGATGGTGAAACTGAAATTGAAACAATGTTATTTAATAATGAATTAAATGTTTTTATAACTGGTTCATTAACTGGTCAATTATGTGTATGGGATTTAAATCGTATGGTGATAAGATATCAGTTAAAAATCAATGATAGTGTTACTGTTATCAAAGCCGGTTTGAATGGGAAAGTTTTTATCGGTGGAACAGATGGGACAATTTATTTATGTGATGTACGTGATGGATCTTTATTAGATACATTAACAGGACATACGGCTGATATATTAAGTTTATGTGTAGCCAATGATGGGTCATTTATTTTGAGTACCAGTGATGATGGAAGTGCAAAAATATTTACCATTAAAACGTAAAGGGTCTACCAAGAAGACTGGCTTTTTGCTCCTTTCCGTGTTTTTTTCGATGTTCATGAATGTTAAAAAGTGTCAATTTTTGATGTTTTTGAGTTGTTTTCTATGTATGTTTCTTACATTTTCATAATCAATATCTATTAAGTTTGATAATCAAAGATTATACTCTTTTTCTTAAAATAAAATGTTATGTAAAAACAATTTATTAACATTGTTTTTTTGATGCCCTTTCAAGTGAAAAGTATGCTTTAATTCAGGACCGGCTTTAAATATATTGGAGCCCCCATACAGGGGTACTTGTGCCGCCCTCTACACATACTTGTGGCGCCCGATTTAAAGCGCCACCATGCAGCTGTTTACTAAACTTACAATTAGTCCTTAAGCCGCCTTCGTTTTGCTCGCACCTCTTTGGTTTCGGGGCTTTAGGTGTACGAGGTCACCTGATATAGGAGTGAAATTGGCGAACGTGTCGGTGCTTATGGTGTTTCTGAACGAAAAACCCACCAACAATTACAAACCGATAGGGCATATGGGACGAGCACTATTCGTACTTTTCTGTGCTCGTTGAACGCAATGGATTTAACTTCTTTCGTCTCAGAAGCCGTATTCGAACGATTTGGGGTACACGAGGACGAAAAGAGTGAATACAGTGAGCAAGTCGAAGGCGGCTCGAGACAGGCTCGGCTTTAACTATAAAGCTGCAATTTTCCGTTGTCGCAGCGGTGTGGGCAATGCTTCATTTTTGATGGTCTAGCAAATGATCGATGGATCCCCACTACGCTGATACAATGTGGCTTCACTTTCCAACAGACAGTAATCGCGGGAAAGTGGTTTTAGTTTAGCTTAGATTGGTAGGATTTATTTTACTTTAGTGACCTTAATAACGTCACCTTCCTAAAATTACCTTCTCGCCACAATTGTCGCATTCTACCAAGTAGTAGAGATCCATCGATCCATTTGGATGCACATATTTAGTAAGTGTAACGTTACATGAGGAATTAAATATCCCACTATTTATGTGGAGCCTCAAGGCACGGTAGTTGTCCCTTAAGCCCGAATTTTGGGGCAGTTGACCCCCTGTTTTAGAACTACATGGGTCCTTTTTCTGTGGAGAATTTGAGTTTTCGGCATCTTTTTGAATAAAAGTATGATGTTCTGAGTAAATGCTCAGCTTCAGTGGTCAGTAGTGAATCTATGATGCTTAAGTTTTAGAGCTCCCGCTGAAAGAAGTCCCTGAAGCACTATTTGGGAGTCTCGTTGCATTCCACTTTTTTTTTAGAGAGTTTTAATTGATTTTCCAAGACTGCATGTATCCATACAGGGTAGCGGGTACGTTTAAAAATGAACTCGTTTTCCTCCGAGTACTGAATCTGGAGTGGGGTCAAATATCTTAGCGCCGGTCCTGCAATTCGCCCGAATAAGTATTTTTACACAGATTCAAACACTTCACATGCCCTAATGCGTGACTTGGTGGTCAAATATTGTTATAAACATCTATGTCACCCTGTATATCATAAAAAAAATCGATAATCCTTTAACTTCGTTATAACCGGATTTTATCATTGAAATAACAAACAACAATAAGCATTGAACTCTTTTGTGTCCTCTATTTTGATGGATTCTTGGTATTTTACACACTTTTTACGCATTAGACCATATTGACCTTTCTTTATCTATTTAGAGACTTGCTTGTTATCTACTTCTTTAAATTGTTTGAAACTATTTTACGTAAGTAATTACTTAAGTTTAATTATATTTCTACTTTTTTTTCAAACAAAATTTCGTCTAAAAGACAAACAATAAACGATTTATTTTGGGTCTTTCTTTTGCAACAATTTAATTATATTTCTATTTATTTATAATACAATTTAAATAATATTTAATAAATATATAAATAGACAAATGATAAGACTTTATTATGTAAATAAAATTAGTAAAAATAGAGTACTAAAACTTCCTAAAAGATACCACAAAAACAGACTTTTCTCCTACCGGATGTATTCCAACTGCAAGACGGCTATAGTCATTATCGTTTATGTTCAGAGTCACATGACCAAACGTATGACATAAGCATACTACTAACAGGGACAATAGTTTATATTGCCATCTTTGTTGTACACGTTAGTCGGTATATGAAAGCAATGAAGCTATCCTTTTTGGGGGCCCTGTAAAAAAGCATAAGCTACCAAATGCCTGGATATGTGTCACTGGTGCCAAGGAAGCGGCACCCAACTATTGACCTGACTCGACCGAAAAGGAATGTTCTCCCTTTTTTGTGGAAACAAAAACGAAGTTATCCCGTTTTTTCTTCTTCCTTACAGGAATAGAGGGCAAATTTTCTAGTCTATTGTTGAATCTTTTATGAAAACTAGTTTTTTTTTTTTTTTGGGGTGACTGGGGTTGAGTGCTGGAAACGGGTTGTTTTTTTTTTGGTTTCAATGAATTATAATTCGTAAGACTTTCCATTTAGAAAATTACTGCAATCATCCTGCTGTTTAACACTTGCCGCACTATTGTATTTGTTATTATTATTATTATTATTGAAATTATTTAGTTCAATTTTCTACACAGGATGTAACGTCGAGAGAATAACACACACATAATTGTAGGGACATTGCGAATCTAATATTGTTACACTCAACACATAAACATATTGTATACATATTTTATAAGAGAACTCTTATAAAATAAAAAAGACGATGTTTGTGAGTGTATTGTGTATTGAAAGAATCAAGTGAGAAAAGGGCGCTCCATTATAATTTAAGCCGAGACTGCGTATTGAATTATTGTTGTGTACATACAGTGTAATCGACAAAAATTTACAAATCAAGTGTGCCATGATAAATATATGTCCTTGAATCACGACCACATAGACACATAAGTCAGGTCAAGTCATCAATATTAACCTAACTTAATATGACAAGTCACTCAAAATCAACGTTCACTTGACTGTAACGATAAATTTTGTAGATCGCACTGTATAAGTTCCCGTTTTTATATTCAAATAGATTTTTGTTGGAATTTTCTTTCAAATAAAGCGGGGAGAGAGAGTTATGTTATGTTGTGCTTTCTATTGGAACTACCAACGAATAATAACAAACCGAACCAATATAATACGACAACGAGTATCAGCGGACAGGTTAGAAACACGTGGTGCGGCAACGAGGTATGATAACCATCGATAGTAGTGTTTAGAAAACCCAACAAAAACCACCCCAAAAGAAATCAAAAACAGTTAATAAAAATTATACCAAAATGACTAAACGTGATAAAGATAATAATAGTTCATCATCAACATCAACATCATCATCATTATCATCATCAACGGATGGTGTTAAATTAAAGAAAGAATTAACACTAATTGATGGTGTTGCAATTATTGTTGGTGTTATTATTGGTTCTGGTATTTTCGTTTCACCAAAGGGTGTATTAAAATCTTCCGGTTCTATTGGACAAGCATTAATCGTATGGATATTATCAGGGATCTTATCAATGATTGGGGCATTATGTTATGCCGAATTAGGTAAGTTATAATATAATTTAGAAACATCAGGTAGAAATTGCATCATCCACCCAATTCCATCAAATAATAATTCAATAAAAATCAAGATAACTATAGGAGGGAAACAATTGAACAAATTCATTTATACCAACCCTTAAAAAATTAAAAAAAAAACTAGTCCATAGCCTACTAGATTTTTTTTGTTATGGAAAATTTCAAATTTTCATCAATTTTTTATGAATAATTAGCATATGTTTGAGAAAAATTACTGTGATCTAATTGACTTTGATTACTTTTATCTTAGTTGTTATGGTAACAGTAACAGTACACTTTTTTTTAATCATATGTATTGTTTGATTAATGTAATCGACGGTGTTTTTTTTTGTATAAAAATACTTAATAATTATTAGGATTTTTTTGTGTCTCTAGTAATTATTTTCTAATTAAAATAAAAATATCCATTCTAACCTTATTTTGGTAATTTCTTATCGACACGTTGATTGGTTAATTAATTTGACGTCATCGGTATGCGCCATTTAAATTTTTCTTCAATTGCATTATCAATTATTATTGATAACAGAAATCTTTTATGTTATCATTTGTTGTTGTTGTTGTTGTTGTTTACTATAAATAATTTGCAATCTAATTATTCAAAAATTCAATTAGTAGGCATAGTAATTGATTGCCCCCCCCCAACCTTGCCTCGGTAGATATGACGTCATAAAAATGATGTAATATTTCTGAATTTTCTGTGATATCTACCTAGTAATGCGCTATCCTGTTCCCCTCAATACCGGATGTACAACGCTATTTCAAGTCAAAATAGGCGGTGAACCACAAAAAAAATGCAACTCAGTAATACAGATTACCATGACAAATGCCAAATTTGATAAAGTATGGATCAAGTTACGGCTTGACGTACGTTCTCAAGTCCCATTGCCTACTTAAACCGTAACTATATAGTGTTATCTATCCGGTATACCTAGTGTCCCAATATGCCTTTTCATACTCTAGACCAGTGGTTCACAAACTGTGGTTTCCAATTCTACAATCCAATTATTCAAAAATTCAATTTGTGAAATAATTGATTGGCCTCCCCTAATCTCAGTAGATATGACGCCATAATAAAATGAAGTAATATACTTCTGAATTTTACTTTGATTTCAAGTAACACGCAATTTTGTCCCCCCTTAGTACCGGGTGTACAACGCTATTTCAGGTCAAAAAATGCTTACCGTTCACCGGTTCACAAGTCATTGCTTACTTTGACCGAAACTGTATAGTGTTGTCGATCCGGTATACCTAGCGTTCCAATATGTGCTGTCATTTTGTTCTTTTGTTTGTGCATTCCAGGTACCATGATACCTAAATCAGGTGGTGATTATGCCTATATTAGTGAAGCTTTCGGTCCATTACCAGCATTTCTATATTTATGGGTGGCATTATTCATTTTAGTACCAACTGGTAATGCAATAACAGCAATAACATTTGCCCAATATATATTACAACCATTATGGGGTTCATGTACAGCACCATATGAAGCTGTACGTTTATTAGCTGCCGCTACCACCTGCCTATTAACATTAATCAATTGTTATAATGTTAAATGGGTGACACGTGTTCAAGATATTTTTACAGCAACGAAGATCTTTGCTTTATTTATTATTGTTATTGCCGGTTTGTATTCGTTGTGTAATGGTAATGTGGAACATTTCAAAAATCCCATGGAAGGTACTGAATGGCAACCAGGTTATATCGCATTAGCATTCTATTCCGGATTATTCTCATACTCTGGATGGAATTATTTGAATTATGTTACTGAAGAACTAAAGGAGCCTTACAGGTAATAAAAGTCATGCTTTGCCGCTGCGTCGACCGAGACTCGAACTCAGGTCTCCGATTTTCCGGTCGGGTGTTCAGGAAATCGGGAGACCGGAATTCGAATCGGCCTACTGTGATGATTAATTTTTAGATCGTGCTTTATTATTATTATTATTATTATTATTATTATTATTATTATTATTATTATTATTATTATTATTATTATTATTATTATTGTTCATTTCCAGAAATCTGCCAAGGGCTATTTGTATCTCAATGCCGGTCGTAACGACCGTCTACGTAATCACCAATGTTGCCTATTTTGTTGTTTTAAGTCGTGACGATATCTTATCATCGGATGCTGTTGCTGTAACATTTGGTGATAAAATGTTGGGCATGTTTTCATTTTTAATGCCAATCTTTGTGGCTTGTTCAACATTCGGGTCATTGAATGGTGCAATATTTGCTTCGTCCCGATTGTTTTTTGTTGGTGCCCGTGCTGGACATTTACCGCGCGCAATTGCCTTAATTGATGTCAAGAGACTAACACCGGTGCCATCATTGGTCTTTATGGTAAGTAGATAGTATGTATAATGGAGTGTTTCCGCTAAGGCGTGCGTTATCGTTTACTTTAGCGTAAGTACTGCAAAAACCCTAATAATTTTTTTTTGTTTTTAGTGCCTTATCACTTTGGCTCTAGTGATAATTGAAGATGTTTATGTATTAATCAATTATGTATCATTTGTTGAAGCCTTATTTATAACAATTAGTGTATCGGGTTTATTATATATGAGATGGTCACGACCTGATCTGCATCGACCAATTAAAGTTAACTTAATTTTACCGATAATTTTCTCATTAATTTGTGTATTTTTAGTAACATTTCCATGTTATGTTAGTCCATTGGAAGTTGGTGTTGGTTTAGGATTTATATTAAGCGGTATACCAGTGTATTGGATCTGTATAGGATGGAAATCGAAACCATATTGGTTACAGAAAGTGTTTAATGAATTTAATAATTCATGTGCTAAATTGTTCCTATGTGTTCCTCAAGGAGATAGTAAAGAATATTAATTAATCAAAAACCAACAAATAAAATTAGTATTAATATGTGATAACATCTTTGGAAATTATTCTGTTATCAAATGGGTCGATGGGACGCCACTGTCTTCGACGAATGTTACGTCATTTTCGTAGAGGATGACATCACATTCGTGCAACGTATAGGAGTAGCCACGAGTCGTGGCGAGACCTTGGAGGCGCAGTGATTCATGTTTCCCGCCTAGCATTTTCATTGAGTCAGAGGCGTACCAATTATGGCAGTAGAGTTTACTTATACATCAAATACGTTTCCAGTATAAAAAGTGATTCGGTACGCCTATGTCTCCAGAATATACTATATCGGAAACAATCGGGCTGCGCCGTAGTCTTGCCATGACTCGTGGCTACTCCTATACTGGGGATCCGTTGACCCATTATACGTATACTATACAGGATGTCACACCGTAGATGACATAGTATAGTATAGTATAGAATTTTTAAATCTCAGGATAATTTTCAAAATAAACAACGAAATGCCTTGAAAATGTCGATTATTTTATAGAAATTTTTGGAACAAAAAAGAATTTGAATACCAAAGATTTAAGAATTGTATTTTTTTTCTGGTTTAATGATTTTATGCTCAAATATTTAAAACATTCCTTTAAGTTTCTCAAATATTGTATCAATTTTATTATTTTATAATATAAGGGTGTGTATACACCTTGCTTCCTAAAGGTGTCCATACACGGGGAAATTTATGTAAAAGGAGAAAAATCTCCCCATGTATATGCTCGATCTCTGTCTTTTATATTTGTAGAGAGAGACAGGATAACGGGTTAACGTGTATACACATTCTAAGTGGTATTTCTATGTTTCTATATTGGTATTCTTTTATTATTTTTAATTTTTAACGAATTAGATTGTTGCTTTCCAGAAAAATTCGGTAATTCTAGTTCTGTTGTCTGTTTTTTTTCTTTTCTAATCATTTATCGTATATTTGTAGATTGCTTGTATTTATTTTACATTTATAATTAAGTTGTAATAATTAATTTTTTTGTTGTTTCTGGAAATTGCAAAAAGAAACAGAAAATAATAAATATTTTTATAAAATTATTTCGTTAAAAGAAATTTTTTTATTATCCGCTTGAATGATTCCAAGTTATTTGCTAGCACATCAGGATTCATAGCAAAAAGGGGATTACGTCAATTCATCAAAAAAAAATTATACCGGCAGTCCCAGGAAAAAAAAACGAAGGTTTGTTGAATATGAAAAATATAGGTTGAGTTGCGCCCCGTGGGTAGTTGCGTCTTATTTTACAATCATCTCCAGCAGCCATGTTGGAAGGTTATATGATCGAATTGCGCCCCTAAGTTATCAGAAATCAAAAAGAACATGGTCTAATTGCGCCCGATATAGTTTGGACATCCTGTATAACGAATCATAAAATATTTCTATTGTTCTTTGTAAGTCTTAGTTGGGAGCAAAATGCTAATATCGACAAGTTTAATTGTCTAAAAATGTTAAGTAAATGAATTCTTTGTTATTGTAACAAATTCTGCAGTAATTATTGATTAACTGGAATTAAGGCATCCCGCCCATTAATATCAAAACGTCTCGGATAAAAATTGAATGCAGTGACGCAAGAAGTTTGTTTCCTTCTAAGGGTGCGTTTATAGTAAACGCTACAAAGATAGCGTCGATACAAGCGACGAAAACAAATACATGTATT
>JAZBHA010001419.1:0-21587 GCA_037464855.1 Iselma pallidipennis | reverse complement strand
TGGACACCTCCATAGTGTGGACACTTGATGAGGTTCCGACGGTGTCCACATTAGAGAGGTTTCACTGTATATTTTGCTTTTTAAAAATTAACCAATAGCAATATCAAATACATATTTTAAAAATTGGAAAATAATTGATAATGATTGACGTACATTATTTATTTGAACTATAATTTGCTTTTAATAGTGAGTGATTTAGTTTAAAAATAAAAAATAACGTTAATTTGCCTATTAGGTAATTTGGTGTCTATTTTATTTTTTTTTCACATAAAATTTACATACTTGAGTACAATTCAAACTATTATATAACATCATATTATACATATTTTATATAAATATAATACTTGACAATATTATAATTTTTGATAAGAATTCTATTATTCGATTCTAATCTCAAGGATTCTATTATTGTTCCAAAAATGATATCAAACACCTCTTGTTAATTTAATTTAAATTAAACATTAACTTTGACTTAAAACTATTCAGGAAATACTTAGGTAGAGTAATTTTTTATCGATAAAGATCTTCTTGTTAATTTTTTGTGTGGTTTTTTCAATTTTTACAATTTTTTAAATTGTTTTTTATGATTCACTTAATTCATTATAATCATTTTTTTTAAATTATTATTCAGCTTCGTCTCTGCTTAAACGGAATCGTGCAAAATCTTCAAAAACAATATTATCATCATCATCATTCTCATATGTGTTTGCATTGTAACGGGCACGTTCAATAGATCTCATCTTTTTGAATGTTTTCGGTTTTTCTCTTCCTAAACCACCACCACCACTGCCACCGCCACCAGGTATTGGATGTACTAATTTAAATGGTACATCAGTCACTAATTCACCACCCAAAGTACCACAATTCAATTTAACACGTAATGAATATGATATAACAATACCAATAGCATCAACTGGACATTTACCATCTGGTACTAATGTTGAACTAGCTAAATTAGCATCATCATCACGTAAACGTCCATCTAATGCAATTCCACGACGATCTTTATTACTGGATGCTAATGGTACTAAATATATGACTTTTGTAAAACTAGTACCAGGTGTTATCGGACATCCTTCACGTGTTTCTAAACCAGCAACATATTTGGAAAATTGAGCATTCACCATTGTTACTTCACAATGTTGTACAGCATAAACTTTAATATTACGTACAGCTTTACGTGAATTATTATTAATGATAACATTGGCACCAATTTGTTCACCATGATAATAGATTTCTTTATCTAATGTTACTTCTAAATTAAGTTTACCAGTTGAAAATGTAAATCCTTTAGAAACTAACGAGCTTGGTAGACGACAATTAGTTTGTTGTTCAGTGATAATTTGTAATTTTTTAATAGCTAACGTAACCGTACTACGTTTATGACCATGATCATCTTCATTAGCACCAATAAAAACTTTCACATAATATTCAACACCTAATGATTTACCTTGATCATCTTCACCAGGTTGTAATGTTACTGAACTTGGTGCCATTTCAGGAAAATGAAATACAAATGGATATGCATTTGGGCCCATTTTTTTCAATAATTTCTCTTGTATTGATGTTAATTGTATTGTTTCATTTTTTTTATTTGGTACAATTTGACCATGATCCAATGTCATTTCTTTACAAAACTTAACACCCATAACTTCATCTTCTTCACGTCCATATCGATATGTAGTAATAAGTTGTCCATATACTTTACGTCCTTGTAAATAATCATCTTCAATAACAACAATACCATCAATTGGATCAGTATGATTCAGATGATCTATAAAATCACGTTTACTTAAATATACAGTAATTTTACCATTAGGGGTTGTTTTTTTGAAAACTTTTAAAGCAACAACCATTTGAGTTTTTGTTGTTTTTCACTGATTTCGTTAGTTTTGAATGGATTGGTAGTTTTACCAGAAGTGATAATAAATTTGTTTTAAGTGGCAAATATATAAAACGGTTCTATAAGGCTTCAAGAAAATTCCTAATCGAATTAGTCTTTGTGTCTAATTGGATTCTCTATATAAGATTTCTTTGTAAATTTATTCCATTCTCTTGGAAATTGCGCAAAAATAACCAGATAATCCAATCTGTATTTACGTCAAACATCTCTAAATTTAAACAATTGTTATAAGTCTGTATTGTTGTTGTTTGTATTGTAAAATTGGTTTTTTAACATTTCTTCTAGCAATATTGTTACAATGACTTAGTTACAAGTTCCTTACATTCCCAAGAATTTCTTAAATCTCCTCTATACCTAGATGTTTGTATACAGAGACCCAGTTGGAAATTCTAAGGCACCTAGAACAAAATTACTTTACGAAATCCAGGATAAAGCCGTACAGTCAGTGGGGGATCTAGACATTTGGAGGTCCTGAAACTTATGTTCCTCGGGGAGCCTTGAAGCTTATGTTTTGTAAGGGGGCCCTCAATGACGTACACCAAAAGAAAGGCAGATTGTATTATCAAGCTTAAGCTTCAGGGGGTCCTGAAACTCAATTAGCTCGCTCAGTTTGGTTTAACCATTGTTCTACCAATATCACTGATACGTGAGCTAATAATACATCGTCAGAATCACTGGTCCACTTTCGCCAAGAATGCTGCCCCTTGCTCTTGCTTAGTATCTTGAAATTCTACTTTATTATAACTCTGCACAGGGGTCCCCCGGCATATGAAGCTTAAGCATCATATGCTTCATTATAGATCCGCCTCGGCGGAATCTGTGTCCATTCTGAAAAAGAAAACAGAGATCCAGGTCAATTGTCCCATAAAATGGACTTTGCTTCTCCAGACTGTCCTGTTTTTCTTCCCCTCTTTTTTGAATCGTGTCTTGTTGTGTTTGCTTTTATTTTGCGATTGTATTATTGAAGGTCTAATTTACATATCCCAAAAAACCTCCAGCTGCTTCTTGAGACAGTGTTAAACTTTTAACTCGTTCTACAAACCTGTTTTTGATTATCCACAAGTCCAGCTTTAATTCCAACCAGTTATACAATTATTAGATTATGGATTTATTTATTTATCATACCATCTGCTCAAAATTGTCCCCATTACTTTTTTTTGGGAGGGATTAAAAGAACATTTGATAAAAGCCAATAATAAATAAATAAATGCAAATTAACAACAATCAATGATGTGTTGTTAAACTAAATAATTCTTGAGATAACAACAGGGAAAACATGCGTACATAATTATACTAATCTTAGGAAAAACAATAATAACTATAAATAGTTATTGTATCTTTGTAATTAAAAAAATGCTGTTCTTATCACCGTTTAAAATGTGTTATATTTACTTTTATCAAATCTTTGTTGCAAATATTATTAAAATTATATATTTCCAATCTTATTTGACTAATATTTTAAAATTATTGTAATGTTTTGTTGGGAAAAATTCGAGATAAATTACAAAATTCTTATTATTATCCTTCAGCAAAATCAAAAAAAAAAAAACACGAAACGATATGTGAAAACATTGTTTTTATTTTGTTGTTATTGTTATTAAATAATAATATATGCCACGCGCTTAGTTCCTATCTACGTCTTACATAAACCTTGTTTATTTGCTTTAATAAATACATAATTGTTTTCCTTATCTACAATTTGAGAATAACAATCTGATTTTTGATGGTGTTTTCTCTCTTATTTTTTCAGTTACAAGCTGGTTTCCTTGTAACCGATGATTTTATGGATAATGCTGAGACACGTCGTGGTATTCCATGCTGGTATAAACAACAAGATGTTGGTCGTGCAGTAACAAATGATACACTCCTAATAATGAATAGTATATTTTCAATATTGAAAAAACATTTCTCTAATCATCATTGTTATGTACCATCAATGGAATTATTCCATGATATAACATTAAAAACATGTATGGGTCAAGCATTAGATGCATTAGCAACAAAAGATGGCAAACCGAATTTAGATTTATTCACAATGAATAAATATAATTCAATTGTTAAATATAAAACAGCCTATTATACATTTACATTACCAATGGCATTAGCTATGTATTTAGCAAATTTATATGATCCTGAAATGCATCGACAAGCTAAAACAATAATGATGGAAATGGGTTTATTCTTTCAAATACAGGATGATTTCTTAGATTGTTTCGGTGATATAGAAAAAACCGGTAAAAATTGTAATGATATACGTGAAGGTAAATGTACATGGTTGGCTGTTGTTGCATTACAACGTGCTAATCCACAACAACGTAAAATTATGGAAGAATATTATGGAAATGCTGATCCTGAAGCTGTTAAAATTATTAAAAATCTATATGAAGAACTCAGTTTACCAAATACATATGCTATTTATGAAGAAGAAAGTTTCAATATTATACGTACACATATTCAACAGATTTCTAAAGGATTACCACATAAATTATTCTTTAGAATGATGGAGAAGATTTACAAGAGAGAATGTTGAATTTTTTTCTTTTAATTGATGGTGCAGTATTTCTGTTCTAATTTGATTGATTTGTTTGCAAGGAAGTACTTTTGGATCAAACAACAATAGTATGGATGGTTATGGGTGGTTTTTCCAGTTTTTTTTTTGAAGTTAATATGCTTTTCTCTACATAATTAAGCTTTTTATTTTATAATATTTAGGTTTTTGTTTCTCTCAATTAAGTTTTATGATAATTATATAATGGAAGTATAATCTTGCAAACGATTTATATGTTTTGTGATAAAATTTGTAGGAAAAACATGCGGACAAATCTGATCAGCATGTAATGTAGGCCCTTTTCTATCATTATATTAGTGATATATTATTTTTTCCTTTTGATTTTCTTTTCAAATTAATGTGTTATTAACAATTCCAAATATAATGGTTTAAATGATTGTATTACAAAAAAATTTAATAAAAGTCGTTAAAAATAATCTAGATTTCATTTTTGAAAACCATTTAGTACGTATTTTCCTGGTTTTTACGCTACATATTGTCGTCCGTGCTATATTCTGCAGCGGAGTCGTAACTAGAACTTTTAGCACCTATGACTAAAGACAGAGATTACGCCGTATTTTCAGAAATAAAGGGTAAAGAAAAAGAATAACCCTTTCAGTTGTGCTTTTGCAGGGAGTGAGTGTCACGATTTTACCCCAATCAGGTCCTCAAACCAATCTTCGACGCCTATGGAGACCTGGGGCCACACTGGCCATAGGCTGGTTACGGCTCTCTGCAGTGTTCCAGTGGTTAAAAGTCTCATTTCCGTTTTCCATAACGATTGGCTCCGTATCTTTTTTCCTTTCATTAAACTTGGAAACCATAGTTGCAGTATATTCTAAGGTTTACTAGAATCTAAGAATGGTACTACATTTGCTTATCAACATCTTTTAGGAAACCGATTTAATTTGAAAGTGGACCATTTAGTTTAAAGAATTAGCTCTTGTTAGAAATTACGCAGTTTTAACTTCTAACTGCACCGTTGGGGCTCCACTTAGGGTGCTAATTTATCATTGAGAGTGGTATAGGGATCTGTTATGCAACACAGATTACATGAACTTTTTTACTTCACCCTGTAATTCATACTCGGCTTTCCTAGGGAGTTTCACTTAGATGTTGGTCAACTTGTTTCTTCGAACCAGCGCCACTAGTGACATCTATTGGAAATTGTCCGAACTAATCATTTTCACCATTTGACAGTAATGGCGGACAGTAGTTGGACAATAATATACAGTTTTTGGGAAATTACGTCTTTATTTTGTATAACAGAAAACCAATTAGATTGAACTAATTGTTTTCAATAGAAAAACAACTGTGTTCTTATCAGAAAAACTCGTTATCAACCAAATTGATCAACTCGTGCATTTAATAACCTGTTTTTTGAATTGGTAGCTGAACGGTGTTTATATTATTGGTGTTTTGGATTGGATGTAGTATTGAGATTATTATATAGATTGGAGAGAACAAAAACAATATTAAAAAAGAACCAATTAACAATAGAAACAAGCATTTTTTAAAAGTATTTTAAGTTAATTCAGTTATGGTAAAAACTTTCCATATAGCAAACATAAGATAGCTATGGCGAATTTGAATTTTACAAGAAATATTGGTAGTGGCAGTCTGGGTCGATCGAGTGTTGGTTTTGGTAATAACTCGATTTCCGGTCATGTTACACCTGTATTCGGACAACGAGCACCTTCAGATAGACGGGGCATCCCTAATATGGGGTAATAATCATAACACTACACCCCCCCCCCATGTCCACTCTTAAACATGAATTTTTTTGAAATTTTTCTAGGAACAGCAACCAAATGGGCAATATGAGTGCATTGGGAAGCTATAGTTCGTTTAATTCGGTATTCGGTTCAGGTGATACAAATACACCATCATTATTGGATTTAAGTGAATTTCCATCATTAACGAATCGTAATTCAAATGATAATGTCCCACAACCAAGTCCAATGCCTGGTGGTAAACCATATGTTGGTATGGTAAAACAACCAACATCGGAAGCAAGTGAATTTACAATGTCATCAGAAGATTTCCCAGCGTTACCTGGTACACAGAATCGTGATGGTATGTCACCAGGTGGTACAATAACAACAACATCAACAATATCATCAACGACAGGTACAACAAGTGATAAAAATAATACGAATAGTGCTGGTGATGGTACATCGAATTCCAGAGATAGTGATAAGAGTAATGCGAAAACAGGTATTACAAAATTATTAGGAACATATCCATAATCCATGTTGGTGGTAGATTTATTATTTATCGGAAAGGATATACCAGTTTTATTATCAATAAAATATTGCGGTTAAACAGATTAGCTCATGCCTAAAATGATTTAGTTTCGTTTCGATATGTGACACATTTAATTTTTTACGTTTTATGATCAGTAATAATATCTGAACGAAAAGGTTTTACGTTAAGAACTTTTCCTATACGACCTGTGTAAATGATGGACAATTAAGTTTAATTAAGTTTTTTAGAATTAATTAACAATTCTGATGATAATTTTTAATTTTAGGAAGATTTTCTTGTTTATTATTACAAATTACGTAATTTTTACGTATATAGTTTACGATAGTCAATTAATAAAGTCGCTTAGGTACAATTAAGTAAAAAATAAATATAAGTGGCTCTTAAAATAGAAGTAATATTGGTATATAATTGAAAAATTCGTAGGACAAAAGTAATTCTCTAATTGTCTACAGTTTTTAATTTCGTTTCAACTAAAAAAAGTAAATGATAAAAACCAAAAATAACAAAATTTTCCCTTTACTCACACCAGAAATGAATCGTTTCTCTAATGCTAATGCAACTTCAATGAACGTTTTCAAAAATACAGTTTTTCTAAAATTAGAAATTAAGCAGATTTTATCACAATATTTTGAAAGAAATTTGTTTATTTTTTGATAAATACAATATTTACGTCATATCATTAGGTACGTCCATTAAATTGATAGAAATCGTTCAATTATTAATGAATTCTATACGAGGGAAAAGAGACTAAAAAATTGTAGGTTTTATCGATTAATTCTTCCTATAATTACAAATTGATTGCGAATTCACCATAGTACAGGCTTATAGTGTTCAATGTTAGAATTAATTAATTAATTGATAAGATTTGTACTAATTTGTTGTTTTTCTCGTCTTGTTCTAGGTATTCAGACATCACCTGATGGTCGTGTTACAAACATCCCCGGCAGTATGGTAAATGATCAATTTGGTATTGTTGGTTTATTAACATTTATAAGAGCAGCTGAAACCGATCCAAATCTAGTATCATTGGCATTAGGACAAGATTTAACAGCACTTGGTTTGAATCTCAATTCACCAGATAATCTATATCCAACATTTGGTGGTCCATGGGGGGAATATCCACTTAGGCCGCAAGATATAGACTTCCATGTTCCTCCCGAGTATCTCATCAATCATTCCATCAGGTATTCAATTATATATTGTTTTTAGAAACAATATATTAACGTATATATGTGTTGTTATTTTAGGGACAAATTGGCGTCGATGAAATTGAGTCGATATAAAGACGACCTTTTATTCTTTATGTTTTACAATAGTGTCGGAGATGTGCTTCAAATTGCTGCTGCTAGTGAATTGTAAATAATCTATTTAAAATCAAATAATAACAATAATAATTGTTGAAAAACTTGCAGGTATAGTAGAGAATGGCGTTATCATACAGAAGAAAAAGTCTGGATAACGCAAGTACCGGGCATGTTACTATCTGAGAAAACTTCCACATATGAACGAGGTACATATTATTTCTTTGATGCACAAAATTGGCGAAAAGTACCCAAGGAATTCCATCTGGATTATAGTAAATTAGAAGGTCGACCTGTTATCTCACCAAATTTACATAATACATCGTGAAAGAAATTTGCAAAGTGAAAAACAACAATACAAGAAAAACAGAGAATAAAGAAACATGTTTTTCCATGACTTCTCGCCCGACTATAAATAAATGAAAAGTGTATACACTATATAGTGGTTTTGTTAGTTTTTTAAGATAAATTGTGTTATTTCTAATAGATAGATTTTTTGCTTATTTTTTTCTAACAAAAAAAAACAGGTAATAAATCAGTTATTTATTAGAAATTTGGGTGAGTATTAATTTTTTTCTGGAAAAAGAATTGCAAAAACATTATATAACTATACAGTTTTCATTTTATTTGTAAATTTACTGTACAATATTAATAAAATACTATGATTATAATCACGGAGTTTTAATTCTAGCAATTTTAGATCTAATAAGGAAATTTTATTGAACAAAAGGGAAATATTTGAAGAGTAATGAGTTGCAAGAAGTAAAAGTATATATCCTTTTGCTACCTACACATTGGAGTCCCTATATAGTGAAAAAATTACCGTTATAGCGAGGTTCTCCTTGTATAAAAATCTCACTATATGTAGATGTCTTCGTACTGAAATCAGTAAATGCGTTACTTCCAAAAACAACTCATTTGGGTACGCTGATACGGTGAGATTTTTGCCTCCTAACTGTTCTTCTATCTTTCTCTTTACAAATAGGCCAGAAAGAGACTTCATTTCCCTTCCTTTAAATAAAGAAGGGAAAAATTGGAGGAAAACTTCGTACCATGTACCATACCACATTAAGAAGTTTGTAAACGCATCTATAGTATTTGCGCCATCTATGAACCACTGGAAGAAACTTAAGCTGCGATTATATTTGAATCTTACTATAATTAATCAAACTATTTTTACACAAATCAAGTCTATTTCTAGTCTACATTTATTCTGTTATTAATTACAAACGATAATTGTCCAAATGTTTCGTAACTATTAACTGTAAAATATTGGCAAAGATCAAATTTACCAACCACATGAAATCTAAAAATAACAGTCAAGGGACTAAATAGTTCGTATTTATAAATAACAACAATAAATTATAATGAATAATTTGGTTGTTTATCAAAAGAAAATGAGAAAATCCATTAATTTATCAAAATTATTTTTAAAAACCCGCTCATTTCATTATAGTTTCCTGTTATACCGACCAGGATAACAATGATGGGAAATTGTGTTTAGTTTGAATTTCCACCACTGCCAGTTTTCCGCTCTGGTATCGCCTGTCAAACTGTGCATGTGTATGGGGGAAAATTGTCAGCAGTACGCTCGATCATTAATCATTGATTAGAGCGTTTCGGGACAGGTACGGCTTATCAATTTGGAAAAATTACTAATACAAACAAAATTTCGGCAAAAGAGAGAAACATTGAATCCGATATAAAAATGCAGTGAAATTTAGTGAAATCGGTATATATTTTGATTGGGAAAATTCAGTGTGATTTACAGATCCCGGCTAAATATTCAGGACAAAGTTACTGAAAAGAGAGAGACCTGATTCCAGCCAGGATTTATGTGCATGTGTATGTGTGTGTGTGTACATGTACTGCCACCATTTTAATCAAGGGCTTGTCTTTTTTTTATAAATTAGAAAAAAACCCTATTTAGGACAAACAATTGGTGTATGGTGTGCTAATTGAAAATCTCAATAATGAATTATTGAAAATCTCAATTCCATCAAATAATTATTATCAATGGTAACGACTGTGTGTGTGGTATTGTAGGTTACATTGTTTCCGAATAAATAAATAAAACAATTTGACAATTAATTGTTCAAATTTTCGTCAATATTGTCAGATTTTGATTGAAAAAATCAAACGAAAAGTTAGAGAATTGGGGCAAAGAGTTTATTTAATTTTCTACGGTAAGATATGAGTCGAAGCCAGGGACAACGTATACAAGTCCCAGATGATTTACGTGAAATTCTATTAGAATTTACCATCAGTTATCTATTGGAACAACCTGGTGATGTTATCAATTATGCAGCTGATTATTTTAATCGATTAAAAGAAACACGTACGAAAACACCAGCATTAGTTGATGGTGCT
The DNA here is from genome assembly GCA_037464855.1 of Iselma pallidipennis. NCBI lineage: Eukaryota > Metazoa > Arthropoda > Insecta > Coleoptera > Meloidae > Iselma > Iselma pallidipennis. The sequence continues at coordinate 11,197 of JAZBHA010001419.1, read as the reverse complement.
GATGGGGCTTCATCACCTGATGATTCTACGTTATCCAGAGACGATGGTAATGTTCCCATTTTCTTCCACTATCATTATTATCATTATTATTATTGTTGTTATGTTTTTAAATGATTAACTATATTATAGGAGAGAGGGGAAAAATCGATTTATTTGTAACTGTTTTTTTTTTTTTTTGTTGATAGATCTACTATGAAACTAATCAAGCTTAAATTTCAGGACGCCCAGTTGAAAAGGGGACCCCCTGATGCTTACGCTTGATATTAATGATAATACAATTAATTTATTTTTGGTGTACGTCATTGAGGGGTTCCTCAATTAATAACATAAGGTTTGGGGCCTTCCAAATATCTGTGTCCGTCACTGAATAAAATAAATTGTATTTTATCATATGGTAGACTTAATTAACATTAAACTCTTTCAAATACATATCAATGATTATCAATTATATCAATAATACGATTTAATTGAATCAATTTACCTAGTCTATTCGATTCATTTAAATGTCGAGACAATAAATTAAGAAATTATGTAACGGTTTAATTTTTATTAATCATACTTATCATTTACGTTGGTTTTACGATTTTCTTATCTACCTTTATTTAACTAATTAGTGTGTAATTTATAAGGTGGATTGTAAATTTTTTTGAGAGAAAAAGACACTTGAATACCGTATTAGTTTTTCCAATTTTTTAAATTTTCATTAATGAAGGAATATTTACTTTTTTGCCAGAACACTGTAGATATTTCATAGTTTTCATTATGATTACAATTCTGTACCATATATCAGAGGCAGATTTAGCAAGTGTCGGGCCTGGAGGTTGGCAGGGGTTCCACAGTCGACGGTGTTCTAAAAGATTCTTAATTTATTAAGTAAAAATAATTGGTATTTTTCACGAAACAGATACTTTCATCCATGTATAAGCTTTATTTTTTCAGAATAATTATAACTATACATACAGGGTGTAATTAAAATCCCTTATAATATTCAAACCTTATCATCTCTATGGGGAATAGAGTACAATCAGGGCATTTTGGGGGTCAAAGAAAAAGAAAAAAATTTAGCCAAAATTATAACCATTGTTTAATCATCACTGCATAGTTACTGACCTACCCTAATATGATCACTGATACGATTGCCGGTGTCAGTAATTCAAACTGTTGGCAAAATTTTCAGTGCCTTTTTTCTTGGAAACGGGACCATATCGACCCACTATTGTATAATAAAAATCTGCTCTATTTTTTGTGGAGTATCATTAGTTTGAATTATTTAAGGGATTTCAATTACACGTCGTATAGTATGTGTGTAAAATAAAACTTCCAATTTTTGACCTTCTCTAGTGACTAGAGATTTGCAAAAAGTGGAATTGATCAGTTTGTGTAACAATTTCCGAGTAACAACAGTAGCTCCAGGCTACGAAACTGGGAAGATTATGCTTACAGATTACAGGATGAAACGTAATTTCTGTATGAGATTGTCGTCTTCTTTTCCTTCCATAGCTATATTGCTTAAAAGAGCTCTAATCAATTTACAGTTAATGTTTTTTTATTAAATTATTGCAGTATTTTCATTTTCTGACAGTGCCCTCAAACTGTTCTTAGCTTCAAGCCTCCAAGCCCTTGGACTTGTCGACACAAATTTCCCTTTGTACAATTAACAATTTTATGTTCAACTATAATTGGAATTGACCAATTGTTTTTTGAAAAGTCTTCAAGTTTGGAAAAAACCGGAAAAAAAAATTGTAAAAGTAACAAAGTTTTAATTATAAAAGTTCAGATTAACTCCACCCCCATACTAATAGTTTTATTTCGTTTATTACTATTTGACTTTTTCCTTTAATCAATTAATTAAAGATTTATTATATAATTAAATGTGTTTTGTCTAGAAATCTCTTTATTCTACGTTGTCCTATTTGGTACAAATTAGTTAAATAGTTGATCCTTTGACATTTCTAACGAAATTGATTTTTTTCGACCTCTATAGCAACGTCTAGGAATTTTGCTTCATTTATACATAGATTGAGAAAAAACTTGTAGGTTTACTATTAAACGAGAATAGAATAAAAATTAATTAATTAATTACATATATTTTACATAAATATCTTCTATTTTTATATTATTCTATTATTGTTGTTGTTGAATAATAATAAGAAGAATTTTGAGGAAACGCCAAATTGTTTCTGGCTAAAATATCAACAAAAATAAAATTCTCACATACGTTATTTTTGTTTGATGTTATTCAATTTTAATGTCTGTTTATTTATAAAATTAATATTTAGATTTTACAGTCGTTTATTAATTAAAATTCAAAATTAGAAGGAAGGAAAACCATTTTTTTTTGCATACCTTTATTATAGTAGATATACATTCATACATATGTAAATGGTATAAGTATATGGACGATAGTAGGAAAGAATAATTACCTTTTATGACATCGATTGTTAATAACCATTAATTCTAAATATAGCTGTAAAATGTGGTAATTATAAAACTATTACATAATCCTTAATCTTACCAAACGATTAGAAAAAAAAAACAAAACCATAGGGGGAGATAATAAGGAAATAAACGTCACAATTGTGGGTTTTTAAATTAAAATTTAGACAAAAAAAACAATCAGATAATCCTTGTGAATAAAAAACCAATAATTCAACTCTAAAAACTTGGTTTTTATGTAAATAATAAATGTAGAATAATTTGTAAGTGTTTTTTTTTGTCTTAAAATATAAATGGGGGGCAAAAAAACAGTAGATTTTGTCATGTTCTCTTTTAATAGAGGATAAGCCATAAGTTCATTTAATTCATGTCAACTTAAATTAAAAAAACCAGTTACCAATGGCCCACTTTCCCCTCACATGTTTCACTTTGATAATATTTTATGCTAATATTGTTAAAGAGAAAAAAAGGTGAATAATTTATTAATAAAATTAGGAAAAATGAGCCTTTTTTTTCGTCAAAATTATTTACATTCAAGTTGTAGAGTTAATAGGCTAATAAATACAAGTGCATATACATACAAGCAATTACGTTAATCAATTTTCAAACATTTACATCTGGCTTAAGCAATAAACTTGATCAATTGTTTTTACTTAAGTTTTTTGCACCTATTAAAATGTGTTTATTGTTTTTGCAATACAGATTTTCAACAGTAGGAGAATTAAAAAACATACTCAAGTCTTATTATCGCCCACATAACAGGAAATATTCAAATAGTCCTCTTTATTTATGTATCTATAATTCAATTATCTTTTATTATAATTATTAATTAGGATCACTAAAAATAGAGGATGTTCCCTGTCATATATTGTCCTAATTAATTTATCGAGATATATTTATTTATATGTGCTGTTTTTTTTTTAAATTCTAGAACCACCAGTGGGTCGTTTCAATACACGTCGTAAATCTGTATTTGCTGAAACATATAATCCTGAAGAGGATGAAGATGAAGGTACAAAAGTCGTATTTCCAAAATCTGATGAACAACGTCAAAGTTTAGCTGAATCAGTTAGAAATATTTTATTATTCCGTTCATTGGATCAAGAACAAATGCAAGATGTATTAGATGCTATGTTTGAACGTGTTGTTAAAGCTGGTGATACAGTTATTAAACAAGGTGATGATGGTGATAATTTCTACGTTATTCAAAGGTACAATATTTTTAATCTTTTCCCTTTAACGTAAGCAATCAAATGATAATAAAAAAGGAATATATTTCCTTTATTCACTTATCCATGTATGGCTTTTCTTGGGAACAAATGGTACCTCAGATATGATAACGAGCCAACTCAAAATTTTAATTTAAATCCTCAATACTGCCTTGAGTTGGTGTCATAATGACTTTTAAGGCAGCTTTGATTTGTAAAGTCACATTCTAAGTCCTCAACTCCACCCAATTATTCAACTGCACTGGATTGAGAATGTGACTTTACAAGTTAAAGTCACTTTAAAATCCATTATGACACCGATCCCTTGTCTTATACATCATCGTGCTAATTTTTCTAAAGTATACCAATGGGGTGCTCAAAAAATTAACATGGAGCGTTGATTTTGGTACGATTTTAAAAAATACTCTTGAATAATTTAGGCTTAATTACTGTTTACTTCTTTATCTTGATTTGTTATCATTCCAAAATTTCAGCAGTACAGTCAATAACAGTATAATAATCGTTATCTCTGGATGTTTCCAATTGAAATAATCATCGTTTTATAACAATAAAATAGGAGGAAATGGGAATTTGAAATATAATACCAGTAATAAATGATTTTTCATTTTCAAAGGCACATTATAATTATCTGTAATTAAACTATTACCATTGAAATGGCAAGTTTTTTCCCACAATATTACTACTGTAGCATAATAGAATTTAGAAAAAAAGAATTCACAAGAATATTTTAACAAAAAGTAGATTTTTTGAATTTTTCCTCGTTTTTCTACTAAAATTTCCAATTATCTCTTAAATTTTCTAATATACTTTTTGTTGATAAAATTATATATTAGGACCACTTTCATAATCAACTTTAAATTATCTTTAACTGATAAAATCACATTCTAAGTCCGCAACGCCGACTGATTGTTTATCTTGAAATATGCCTTATGTGGTGTTTGTCCTTTTAACATGCAACTGACTGCATTAGAATGTGATTTTGGAAGTTCAAATGAATTGTGAAGTTGATTATGAAACTGTCCCATAGTGAAATTATAATTGTAATTAGATAAGTGAAGTAATATCATAAATGTGGTCGATTTGGAGATATTTAGCATAAATCATATCAACATCTAATAGTTTCATTTTAATAAATCATGATTTGTAGTTCAATTTAGCAAAGAGTTCTGACATTAAAATGAAGGTAATTTCAAAGGAGTTTATTTTTAAGGAATAATCTTTAATATTTATAATTCCTATTGTTTTCTATTTTAATCTTTTTCTATTAAGAAAACCCAAAGCTCTACCATTATAATTATTATGTAATAATAAAAATAAGATTTGAGGGTACAAATAGGTAATTATTGTTTAAAAGAATGGGAATTGACGAAAATTAAAAATAAATCATAATTTTTTATTGAAGGACGAAAATAGAAAATTCGAAATTAAAGGACTAGCAATGAGTAAATTTAATAAGTTACTTAATTTTGTTTCTCAATATTAATGTTGTTCATACTATTAGTTGGAAAAACTGCTTTACGCTGTTGATTTCCCAACAAAGTTAGTTCTGTAAATATTTTCTTATCGGATACGTAAATGAAATTAGGAAATACCTGTCCTTTTAATTTATAATCATGGTAAATAGCAATTTTTTCTAAGAAATACGAGATTTTTTTGTTAAACTCGTCAATGTTTACACGAACAAAAACTAATGTTTCTACCAAAAATTGTTTTTTATTATTGTTACAATAAAAAGAGTTTTTCTTGTTCTAGTGGTATATTTAATGCAATGGTAGCTGAACCTGGTCAAAAACCACGTCATATCCATAAATATGAAAATAGTGGTAGTTTTGGTGAATTAGCATTAATGTATAATATGCCACGTGCAGCAACAATACAAGCCGAAACAGATGGATCATTATGGGCAATGGATCGACAAACATTTAGACGTATATTATTGAAATCAGCATTTAAAAAACGAAAGATGTATGAAACATTAATTGAAAGTGTACCAATGTTGAAAACATTACAATCATATGAACGTATGAATTTGGCTGATGCATTAGTACCGAAATCATATAATCCAGGTGAACGTATAATCAAACAAGGTGATGCTGCTGATGGTATGTATTTCGTTGAAGAAGGTACAGTTATTATAAGTGTATTAGATGATAGTGGGAAAGAAGTTGAAATAACACGTACTAGTAAAGGTGGTTATTTTGGTGAATTAGCATTAGTTACACATCGGCCAAGAGCTGCATCAGCGTTTGCTGAAGGTTTCGTCAAATTAGCCTGTAAGTAGACACTTTTTTCTTATAAATAAGAAAACGATTAATGATAAATTGATTATAGTTTTAGATGTGGAAGCATTTGAGCGTTTATTGGGTCCATGTATGCAATTAATGAAACGCAGCATAAATGATTATGAAGAACAAATGCTCAAAATATTTGGCTCAAAATCAAATATGAAAGATATCCGATGAATGAAGCCTTTATCGATGATAACCACCACCCTTTAAGATATCAATCATTCATACCTTCATTAATATTTATTTTTTCGTTCCATAAAATTATATAACATGTGAAGTAGTAAACAGCCATATAATGTTTACGATCATTCCTAAAAAAACTACAGAATAGAGAGAAAAACATACACAAACACACACAAAAAATGGAGTGCAAAGTTTACTAGTCATATGTATATAATGTTACAAAGTCCTTGTGTTTTATTGTTGGTTTTGTTTTGTGTTAAATTAGAATATTTTTAAACAGACGGTTAATTAAAAGAAATTTGTACTGCTGGACAGTATAATTAAGAGTCTGTATCAACGTAGATTTGTTGTTTTATTACAAAAAAAAAAGCCGTCTATTCTAGCCATTTGTATGTCTGTAGAAAATAGTCTTCTCGAGTGTCATTCAGGACGATTATAATCAGAATTTTGTGCCACACAGGCACAATAACTATTCGATATTCCAGAATTAGTGCAAATTTTTGAAGGATTTATAATCGTCCTAAAAGTGTTTTCAAATTAAAAATAGTGCCATTTTTTAATTAGTTCCCTATTTTTGCACGTATATTCGACACATGGGGGAGACTTTATAAATTTGTGTCCTTGTTGTTAATTGTTAATCATCGTAAGAAATGAACAGATTTTATTTTAAATATTGTCGAGTGCAATACAGAAAATTTATTGAAATGAATGATAGAAGAAGAAAGAAACAAAAAGAAGTTCAACTGATGTTTGAATTTTATTAAACACATCTTTTCTTCAATATATATTTAAAATCAAACATCAGTATAATAAGCATAATTAAGGCTGATTAAAGTATTTATATTGTACCATATTTAAAGAGCAAAGAGCGATATTATTATTAAGGAGACACGAAAATTAAAAAAAAGTGTGGAGTATTTATTTTCGAAATATTTATAAAATATGGAATTGAGATCAGTCTTGTGGCTACTATTTTTGAAAAAAAAAGAAACTAATAAACTTGTGTTTTATAAAAAATTACTCATATCAAATAAGTTCAGGTGAAAGGTCAAATGTAGTCTTTTTAAACGTGAATTTGTAAGTCGATACGGATTTTTTCTGTTGTTTGTTGTTGTTGTGTTTTAATTAATTTAATGTAGAATTTGTTAGACGATTATTAAACCAAAAAAAGGTGCCTGAACTATTGATCCAAAAAATAAACAAAACTACCCACTATCAGACTGATTTATATTTTAGTTTATAATCAGAATTAATAACTAAATCATATCAATTAATTAAAAAAAATTTGGCACAAATTTCGGTACATTCTAGACTCCGTCTATAATTATTATGCCTTAAGTTACTTTCTTTTTAGACAATTTTAATAAAGTCTAACAAAGTCTACTTTTTAACAAGAAAATCTAGCACACACACACTTCTAAAATATTTAAATGTGTAGATAAATAGTTAGATGTATTATTAATTAATGATGTAGTGGCTTGTTATAGTTCATAATCACTGTTTTTCAGAGAGAATGCGAGACGGTATTTCCCCCCTTTTTAAAAGGAAAATAAAAAAAAAAGGTCGGTTCATCCTATACACATACAACCATACTACATGTTTATTAATACTATTTGTCGAACCCATAAACAAAAAAAACACGTTGAATGTTGATTGTTTCATTGATGGTATGTGTCTCTATCCCGACCACTTTTCTTCAGTAATAATAATAATAATAATAATAAATAATAATAATAATAATAATAGTAATAACGGAAAAATTTCAATACAATATTTCGTATAATTTTTTGTTGTACTTCTCTCACAATCAATCATATTCAGATAGACTTGATTGAAATGTTGTATTGAGATATTTTCAATAAAAATATTTATTGTAAAACTATCTCCAAGCACCATTGCCTTTTTACTTATTAATTGTACCGAAAAAAATTGAGAAAAACACAAAAAAAACAATCTTAGAATCTCATTATTTCTACACAAAAAAAAAAACAGTAATAATTGTAAATGTACGCCATGTAATATGCCATATTCTAAAAAAAAGTGAAAACCTATTAATTTAAATCGATAAATTCTAATAATTATTATAAATACAAAAAAAAAAACAACACTCTTGAGCTGTAATATAATAAAACTGTGCTCGTCCTGTCTGAGATTCCTTTTTAGTCATATTGTACTGCTTCCACAATATTGATGACTAAATGAGCTTATTAAAATTAATTTTGGTATTTTTATTATTTTGTCTCTCTATGTATGTGTATATGTGTCTTGAAGTGATCTACCTAGACCAGGGGTGCAGTCCACCCTCTATAGACCACCCGGTGGACCGTGCTTTTTGGGGGGGCCTGGAGTTTCTACTCCATTGGCATCAATTACGACCTGCCCCAGCTTAATCCAGACTGGATCCACTCCTTTGATGATGATGAAAATTACGAATTTGGTGACAAATCAATTCGATTAATTTATATCAAAAAATACTAACTAATAGACGGAAAGGGAGCAAAAATCTTGAAATAGTGGGATTTGCTTTGATACTGTTACCTAATTTCTTCAAAAAAATCGCAAATTCTAAATAAAAAGTGCAAGAAATAATTATAGGAAGCATAATTTCGCTAAACTTTCTATTATTAGATTGGTTTATTTAAAACTACAGTGGTCCCTCTATATAACGTGCCTCCAAGGGACCGTAAAAAAAGGTTCGTTATATTATACATATAGAGGTTTAGCTATGTAGAGATTCATGTTCTTATTTGTAGTGAAGACGAGATAAAGTTGTCTGTTAAAGTTCTACACAAAAAGTTTGTTCAAAGAGATAACATAATGGCCTGTGTCATTCGGATTCCCAGAGCTGCCTCAACCGAGTATGCAGGTTGTGCACCGCACAGGGCCACTTTATTAGTTGGGGCGCCAAATCGCGCTCTACTTTTCCTTGATTTTGTTTTTTTGAATAAATTTAAACATTTCGAGCCTGGAGAGATGGGGACAACGTTTTTTTCACAGAGGTTCCTACTAGACACGCGACAGCACTGCGGATTCCGAAAAACTTCCTTATACAGAGGTATTCCTTCGTAAAACGGATGAAATACGATGTAAATAATAGTCTACGACTAGGGGATTTAAAAGGTTTGTTGAATAGAGGCTCATTATATAGAGGGACCACTGTATTTCACCTTGTGTTTGTATTTTTTTTAACACTTGCATATGTATATCAATAATTCCTTGACCTGTATACGTGATGCATAAAACAATAATAATTTTTTTAAGATCTTTGCAAACAAAAAATTACATAATAATCACCAAAAATAATCGACTGGCGTTGTAGAATTTAAAACAAAAACTTACAGATTAGAGTTTCTGAAAATCTACGGTGAAAGATTATCACTTTATTTTTAGAGAACCAGATAATAATATTGAAAGTACAATAATTTAGAAACGGAAAAAGACAATCAATTATAATTGAACAATATGCTTATTATCGTCTATTAGATAACGAAAAAAATGAATAGTTCTTTGTTTTTTTTAAACGGATAATGTCTAGACAGACTTGCAAATACGGAAACTATTCGCTTATAATTTTGAATCGTCAATTATTTATAGATTTTTACTTAGAATTTTATAGTTTATTTTGATTGAAATGAGGAAAACAAAACGAATTTCTAGAAAACTTATCTGTCTTTATTAAAAATTATAATAAAAAAAAAATCATCACACATTATGAAGTAAGCAATACATTAGTTAAAATATATCCTTACAAATTAATAATTGATAATTATACATATAAGAGAAACTGTATATTTAATCAGTTTCCGGTTCTTTATTATAAGCATCCATGATTTTCTCCATAATCTCCCAATGTTTATCTTTTTGTAAATCTTTAACAAATACTGAATACCAAGTTTCATCATCACGATCCTCAATTAATGGTAAACGTACACCATAACATTGTAATGCTAATGATATACATGCAATAGCAACATGCTGGGGTTCATAATCTAATATACTTGGATCATGATGGAAATCTTGTAGGAAAGCAGCTGATGTACGTGCTATCGGTATATTGGTCCATTGTTCTTTACCCAACCAACTTTCCATTGATTTCAAATAATGCAACATATATTTATGTGGATGTGTTATTGATACTTCAAATTTTAATACACGCATTATTAATAATTCAGCTTGTACAATTGCATCACGCATACTCCAATATTCATCACCAATTTCCAATGGACTACTACCACGATGTAATGTATTATGGGCAACATTGATTATATCACGGATCTTTAATGGATCATCTTTTACTTTACCAGCTAAATATAAACTCGATGCAGCAATCAACTAGAATGAAAAGTGGCAATTAGCAAAACCAGAAAACAACAAGCATAAATGCAACTTTCTCAGCTTAAGGCCACGTTTGTATAAATTTTGAATACTTACGAAACAATCATACTTGGATGGATCGACTTCTTTGAAGAATTTGTGCATTAAAATTGCAGCTGTTGCTAATGTTAAGGGTTGTCCTTGCAATTTCATGCCACATTCAAATATAAAACGTGCCGGTGTAAAGCCCCCATTAAACTCCAATTGTCGATAATCTATGGGTGTTATACGTTTATTACGTTCACGTTGAAGTTCCATTACATCAATAACATCCTTCATTGTCGATACTAAATTGAAAATATGTTAATAAAAGGAAGAGAAATTAATTATTAATGCAGACACGAAAAAAAAAGTTGCAGATAACTGGGTTATCGTCCATTTGGAGGGGACAATAGTAATTTACATAGAAGGTGAATGGACTTACCGGTTTTTTTGCAAAAGTCAGAGGGTATCAAAATTAACAATAATACGATTTATTTATAAAAAAAAAAACGATAAATTTTTGAAAACCCGGTAGATATAAAAGAAAACAACCACACCGAAAAACGCCAAGTTCTCGACTGTTTGTTACCAACTTTTTACAACTACCATATGCATTAGCGTGCATTAGCTTTGCACCAGAGAGAATTAGATAAACGAGAGCTGACACTTATATGGAAGGCGGGAAAACAATAGAATAACCATCAT
>JAZBHA010001418.1:0-21607 GCA_037464855.1 Iselma pallidipennis | reverse complement strand
TTTATGACATAACACTTTTCAAGTGTCTTAATTATTAAATTATACACTCCGATGGATTTCTTAATCAAATAATAATAATAATAACAATTCTAGATTACGATTCCGGAATGGTCCAGGGCCAATTTTTGCCCGTTTCGATAATCGCGATGAAAATCTAACAATCGATGGACAATCATTGGGTGGCTCTATTGTTGAATTAGACCAATCGTTTGATAATCCAATGTATGGTCATGGTGGTGGTGGTACTAGTATGACTAGTATTGATAAGGATCCAGATGATAAGGATAATGGTGATGGTAGTAGTAAGGATGACAATGATGATGATGATAATGATGATAACACAATTGAAGAATTTCATTAGTTTTAATCAAAAAAAAATTACCGGAAATACCTTGTAAGCAGAAAGAAAAAAATGGTTTCAGGTGCATTAACAAACTCATAATGACATTTGTGGTTTTTTTCAATTATTATTACTAGTATTGCTTCTAATTTTAGAGAAATTCTTGTGGTGCTTAATAAATGATTCAACATCCTTGATAGATTCCTTTCCTGTTTTACAATACTTTTTTTCTTTTTTTTAATTATTTGATTACCTAAAGATAGATGATGATGATGATGATCATCGTTAATTCTGCGTTTTAGATCTAAACAACAAGGTCAAATCCTTACTTTATTTTTAAGTCTTTCTGCTTTTTTGGATGAAAATAAGTAAATAAATTCTGATTAAGTCAAGGTTTTTATCCTGTTCGCTAACTCTTATTTATTCTATACCGAGTGTACAAAGATATTTGGGATCAAACTAGACTACGAACCAAAACTGCAAGTCGATAATACAGATTACTTCTTATCAATAAAAAACAATATTCTAACCTAAACAGAAATGTCAAATTTAATAGAGTACGAATCAAGCTACAGCCCTACGTTCCTAATCCAGAAATAGTGTTGTACACTCGGTATCTTTTTAAAAAAAATTTGAAATCACGGTTATTGAACTTGATTATTATAAAAATTGAACGAGACAAAAAAAAAACGAGATTCAAACACGAGCCAAATTGTTAAATTTCAAACCGTACCAAATCGTTCCAAATGGTTAAACATTTATGAATTAATTCCAAATAGGTACATAGAATTAAACCATTTTTCTATATCGAAATGGTTTTTTTCCCTCACTTTTCTGTCTTTTATTGATTTATTATTATCATTATTATTATTATTATTAATAATTTTTTTCTGTTTGGTTGTTATAAACTAACGGTAATGTAATAGAAAGGAAGAAAAAATTAAATCAAGTTGATGATTTAAGGAAACTCGTACGTTTATTACGTCACAAAAATTTTCATAGGTAACGTGATGTAATTTGAAGACAGCAAAAAAAAACAAACGCGTACAGGGTCATCCAAAAGTTTCGAAGTATAATGACGAACCGAGCTAAAATTAGATAAGAATCTCATTGATTAATCATTGAACGATAATCCGTAAGGATAACTACAGATCAATTGAGCAATTGAGGCTCATCATTTCAGACCAAGTGAATCAGAATCAATCCGAAGCTGCTTGGCGAATCTGATTGATCGAAACTAGATTGATTCGGATCGAAACAGTATGAAGGATAGATGGGCGATTGCATGATTTCTTATGCATGCTGAGACTTGTACGATTCGGATTGATTCTGATTGGTCTAGGCTGTTTTAAGAGCAAAAGAATCTTAATCAGTCAGGAATATTCCGAATCTAAGTGACTAAGATTCATGTAATCAGGTCTTTCACACCAAGTTTTTGCCACTGGCGTCATATATTAGAAAAAGTAGGTATTAATTTTTCAATGTGTCATTTTGCTATTGATTCATGATTCAAATGAATTGAACTATCGGATTGAGGCAGTCTGAATGAATACGTGGGCGATTGCATTGTTTCTTATGCGAGTTTCCGTCAGTTAGATTCGAATTGATTCAGATTCGCTTGGTCTGAAATGATAGGGCAACAAGTCCTAGTGATCCAACCCATTGGTTCACTTTTATTAGATCTGTTCCAACTAGAGTCCGAAATGCATTTCCCATAGTTTCGGAACAGACCTATTGTTATCTCGTTCAATGCTCATTTTTCTTTATTAGGGTGCAATAACAGGGGAAGATTGTTTTCTCTTTCTAAAAAAAAGAAACTCTCCCTCTGTCAACACTTCGTTAAACTGTCAACTTCTACTGTTACCAACTGAAAAAATTGGAGGGAAATTCAAATATTACAACTCTATACCAATGAAAATCTGTGGCAACTGTTAAATTATTCAAATAATTTTGATGACCCTGTCTGTATGAAGTAATCTGTCCTAATTGCGGCAATGAAATAATCGAAAATTACATACAAATCAATGGTGGACGATTAGTTTTATCAATGCCGCACGCACGCCAACCAAATTGGCCATATATACCTTGAAACATTTTCGTATTCAAATTGAACCAAAAGCCACAATTAAAAGTATAATAAAATGAATTTTTATTTATTTGTTTATTTATTTTTAAACAGAAAAGTAAAAGTTGAATTGTAGGTGGTCGTTAACAAAAAAAAAAAGAAAGAAACACGAATAACCCACCGAACTACTGTAATCGATATGATTACATTAACCCATTATTATTATCATTATTATTATTATTTGATTTCTTATCTACTATTTATTTAAATATTTAATACGTTACTTTCGATTTTTGTAACAAATTTTGTTGATAATTATTATCATTAATGGCAAAACAAATTGTGAAAAGCCCCCATGCTGTTGTTCAAATTTTTCTTTTTTGTTTTGTATGTCATTGGTAATAATTAAATAAAAAATTTTGAAATACATATTTTCAGAGTGGAACTAACGAAAATCAATTAACACACAAAACTACAAAACTACCCAAAAAATCTATTAACAACAATAATAATAATAATGAAATAAATGAATAAAACAAATGCCGGAATTATTATCATTGTTACTATAATTGTTTCATTTATTATTATTATTATTATTATTATTGTTTCCAAAGTACAAATAAATAATAAAAGTCAAAGTAGGCACACAGACAAGGACATGCTCTAAATAATTTTTAAAGGTGTGGTGGATTTTTATATACATATTTAATATAGATACACACACACATGACAATTTATTGTTTCCTTATAGAAATACATAAAATTTTTGTATTTTCAAAGTTGGCAACAATGTATGTACCTAGTACATGACTGAATGCACCTTTACTTTTTTTTTGCTGGAAACGGCTTAAGATGATCTTTTCGAAAACTTTCACCATCGTATCTCTCTCTATCTTCCGGACACTATAAATCAAGGGGGATTTAATGAAACCTGTCAAATATTTCATAGATAGCGCCACTTTTATCACTACTATAGGTATATGAACTAATCTAGACAAGACAACATACGTCCGGTTGTCTGGGTTATTTTTTTTTTTGGTATTTAATGGATTTTTGTTTAAAAAAATCAAACAAATATTATATCTACAACGAGTCAACTTCCTGTTTGGCAAATGGTATTTGTGTTTTTGAGAATTTAATTTTAGAATTTCCTCATTTCTAAACTGTTTATTATCATCATCATCATGACTATTATTATTATTATTGGATAGCTTTAATGTACTTTACCGTTGTAATAATGATTTGATTTTTCTTCAAGAAATATACATATTTTTCCTTTTTCTTCCCGATGGTTTGTATTCAAAGGATTATTAAGAGATACCGTAAAGTAATTTGCAACCAATTTCCTTTCAATTCGATGTTTTGTAGCATAATTTCTCATTTATTACCAGAAACGAGTAAAATAAGAAAGGAAATAAAGAAGAATCTTTAACAAATCTAACGGTTTATTATATATTTGCTTTGATTTCTATCAAGTTTCCCAAACAAACAAACGGACAAAAACTTGTTGTAATTATACGAGATGATTTTCAAATTTCCCGCTTCAATTATTTTCCAAAATGGCCACCAATTTCCTAACCTAAATTGTGTGTGTGTACCTATATGTTTTTGAACACCCTGTATAAAAAGTATTACTCCTCCATAATAACTTTCGACCTTTTCTTCAACTCCTTCTTGTTGTTTTTTATTTTTTTTCGTTTTAACATTATGAATTTGCCAAATGTCAACTTTTACTTTTACAGAGATGTTTGCTGCTATTCAAGATGATTAAAATATAATATACTTATGGTATATGTTGAAATATTGCAATCTCATTTAACGATAAACCATTTCTATATAGATTAATAACTTAGCTTAAGTAACTTAAGTTAAGTAGCTATAATTACCGCAAGACAAGAAGAAACAAATGGAGAAAAAAAAAGAGAAAGAAATGAGTAGTTCGACCTTTACGATCAGACAAATTTTACCAACAACACACTGATATGATGATGTAATTCAATTTATTATTAATTGTAGAACGTCAGTCACGGTAATTATTTAATTGAAAAACAGACAAAAAAAATTGGGACATCCTATATGTACATAGCGGGGGACGGGTTATTAAGTACTTAACTATACGATAAAGGTCCAAGAAGTGAAGATGCATTTTCTGGTTCCGTTTTGGAATTTTCTTAACGGAATTCCACAATAATGATGAGATTTTATTTAGTATATCGATTTGCGGTATTTATGGCCTCAAGGTACATATTTTAATGTTAGAAAATAGCCTGTTTGTGTGTGTGTACATGTGTACTAGTGTGTGTGAACTCCAAGGTCACGACTCAACCATCAAGAGTCCAACGACAGTACTTCTTGTTATCTCCCATCTCTGTTGTTTTATACAAGAATTTCGTATCAATCAGGATTGGGACACCCGGTATATAGGTCGGGACACCATTTTAAAAAGAAAAAAACAAAACAACAATGACATTTGTTGTTGTTGGTATTGAAAAACATCTGCCATCGATTAAATGTACACACAGGCGACTATGATTCAATTTATAATAATAAAATAAAATAAAAAAAGAAAACCGACCGGCAACATCTGCTTTTCTTTATACGATTTCAAAATTTCTCAATTTTAAGACCTACTTATTATTATTAATTTTTATTCATTTTATTAATAGATTCTTGTTATTATTATTGGTTTAACGATTGTCTTTTGTTTTGTTGTTTTTAAATAAATAATTGACATCAAATTGGCGGCGAATCGAACAACTGCCGGTTGTCAAGTAAACAATTATTATTACAGCTACAGGGTGACTCACCTGAATTTTTTTCTGGTCGCGGATTTTCATCGAATCAATTCCAAGAAAACCATCACCATCACCATCATCGAGACATAATTCTAATTTCCAAAGATTCCATCATTTTTTTATGAATATTTTTTTAAGAATAACACTTAGTTTTGTTTAATTAGATTAAATTAAAATTAACAAAACGCTAACGAAAAAACCGTTGTTAACCACTTTTTTTTCAAAAACTAGTTAATTGCATACAGGAATAGTTTAATTATTCCTGTTTTGTTTGCATGGAATTCAATTTAAATTATTCTGTGTTGGCGAAACTCATCCACACACACACACACACACACACTCAACATTTACTTGACCTGCAAGACTGGAATAACTTCTTCTTAGTAAGTTGTTAAATATTCTTGAAATTTTTATTAAAAGAGCTACGAAATACGCATGCGTTAATTAAAATACTAAACTCCCAATCGACTCCCCCGATTGTCAGGCAACCAATTATACATCTCTGCTAGTCTAAATACCTATTTATTAACTTTGAGTTGTAAAAATTGTTGTTATATTTATGAAGAATGTTTAAACTTTTGTAAATATTGTGTTAAATTTGTAATAAAATCAGATTTAGGGATAAAGTTTTTGGTTTGGTTATAGGAATTTCAAAAGTTAGGTTAATTTAAATGGAAAGGGGGTGTAGCTCAGATGGTAGAGCGCTCGCTTAGCATGCGAGAGGTACCGGGATCGATGCCCGGCACCTCCAGTTACACTTTTTTGTTTTATTTTCACCAAAAATTCATAAAATTACTTAATAATCGATCAATATGAATGTTTCATGGATTTTATAAGTTTTTTTTCAAATTTGGAAAACTTTGAAGCTGCTAACTATAAAGTGCTGTCTACACGCTCCAACTTTCTGATGACGCACAGAAAGTCCAATTTACTCAAGTATTCCCTACGTACAGGATAAGAGAAAACTAAAGAATAGTTGCTAATAACACATGGCTTTATTTAGATATCAATAAAACAAATATGGGACAATAATAAACAGAGTTGGTTAAAGTTTTTGAGCCTTTAGATAAATTTTTCTAGTTGAATCCAATGAAAACCGATAAGGATCAAATTCAACAGGTTCCATTTTAGAATCAAGACTTATTCGGAAATTTCGTATAATTGTTGCTATACCAATTCGTGATTGCATTATACCGAATCTTAAACCAATACAATTTCGTGGTCCATCACCAAATGGTAAATATGTATACGGTTGTATTGATTGTTTATTATCATCAGAAAAACGATCCGGATTGAATTCATGCGGATTTGGAAAATATTCCGGATCATAATGTAAACCTAATGCCGGTATTAAAATCCGTGTTCCTGTTTTTATTATTATATTTGTATCACGTAATTTATAATCAGTTGTACAACGACGATTCAATGTTGGTAATGGTGGATATTTGCGTAGACCCTCTGGAAACAGCGTCAAGTTAGCGTTGCAAAATTGAATTTGGCGCCAAAACCGGTATTGTTGGTTGCATAACCGACACACGATTTTAATCAATTTCCTCAATTAATTCATGATTTGTGTTAATACAGTTTATAAAGATAATCAAAATAGACTTTTTGGAGTCGATTGTTTGGATAATTAATCAATTTATTGCGATATTTCAGATAATTGTTATGTCATATGCAACCAACAATACACCACTTACCGTCCAGCACTTGCCCGAGATATTTCATCTCTTTTAGATTATCGTACGTGATTTCACCACCGGTTCTTATCAGGACTTCATCAATTTCTTGTCGTAATTTATCTTGAATTTGTTGATTTTTGGCTAATTCATATAATGTAAAACTCATTGCACTTGATGATGTTTCAAAGCCAGCAACAAAGAATAGAAAAACTTGTGCAACAAGTTCATCGAATGTTATCGGACTCTTATCACTATTTTTTATATCAATCAATAATTGTAAGAAATCATTACGTTTTATATGGTTGATTTCACGTAGATCAATAGTTTCTTTAACGATTTTCGTAAAAAACTTACGAATTTCTTTCGGTGATCCTGTCAAACCTAATTTTAATGATAATGTCGGTAGATTTGTCATAAAAAATGCTTTAAACGATCGATATAGATCAAATTCGAAAACTTTCAAACCCATTCGACGAAATTCAGCATCGGGATGTTTGAAACTATTACATTCAATACCAAATGCACACATACCGATAACATCCGTTGTAAACCGTCCTAGAATCTCTTTTATCTCTAAATCTTCATGATTTTTTACAGAATTTTCAACGATTTCTTTCATTATTTCACTGCACTGTTTAACAATATGAAACATCATTTTCATTTTACCGGATGTAAAGGTTGGTGTTAATTTTGTACGCATATTTTTCCATTTTCCACCATCAATAGCGAACAAATGTGCACTTAATGGATCTTTCTTTTCATTATGATAGAAACCACGATCCACGAAATAATGGAAATCTTTCGTTAATATATCACGTATATGTTCGGGATCGACAATAATTAAACTTGGTTCAGATACTAAATAAATACCGCCAAATTTTTTACCCATTTTTTTGAATTCATCATAAAAGTTCTTGGTTAACGTACCAACAGATATACCGCGTGGTAAATATGTATTACCATTACCTAATGGAAATTTTGGTGGAAGATATGGTACACCAAGTTTTAACCAATATTGATAGCAATAATTAAAGTAGAATAGTATTGTTGTTATTAGCACTGCAATTATTAAACATAGATCAGTAATATTGGCTTGAAACATTGTTTTTTGTGTAACAGAAAACGATCACAGAAAAGATTACAGATCGACTAATATCTTACAATTAGTTCTAGCGATAAAAATGTATAAATTTATTATCTGTTTTTTTGTTTTTTTTTATGAAATTATTATAAATAATTGTTGTGTCTGTGACAGTTAATCTCTGCTAAGCTTTGTTTGACTAAAATTTGGAATCTTTTTTTCGTAATTATAAACAACTGATATATCGGCTGTCACGGAAAATGACCCAACTTATTAATTTCGCACTTTAAAGTGCCATACGTGCGCATTTGAAAGAGCGGTCAATAGGGCAATCAATTGTACGTATGAAACTGTAGTTCTGTTATTTCATTAAAAGATCCAAAACTGGACCAATTATAAGAAATTTGAGAAAATGTCCATATTTTTGGACAAGGATAATGGTCTTTAGGATGGACTGATTTAAAAATTGTTGTACCCATTGATAGAGCAATTGAAGATGCACCACCAATACCCTGTTACGTTTCGAAACTCCCACTAGTTTTTTGGAAAATTTTATTTGAAAAGTTCGAAAATTGCATTACCTATAAGCAACACGATTTACTTTCTTTTCGCAAAGCTCTGTTCCAAGGGACGAATTCGTGGTTGCTTTTGGTCGCCGAAAATTTGCTATCCACTCGTGCGGTACCTTAAAGACCAAACTATAAGTAACAGATAACATTTTGTTTAAATTTCGGTCAATTTTCTAAAGGTTTTCGTTCAAAAACTCTAATAAAAAGTTATCTGTTGCGTGTATTTCTCATCATACTACTTTAGTGGTCTTCTAAACTTTGTCGACTCATGGGCCTATAAGGTTATAGAACTTTTTTATGGGACCCCTACCATCGCTAGGAATAAAATGTAAAAAAATCATTGCGTGCAGTTCATGTGGATAAGAAATTCCTTTCGAATTTTGACTTTGACTAGTGGAACGTGAAACCCCTGAAGAGGTTACGTCGAAGCGTAGTATTTAGGTGTGACACCCTGTATGTTTACAATTTTTTTTACTAATCTCTGAGATTGCAATCTGTTTTTTACGCATTTAATTTATCACAATTATCAAGTTTAATTGTTTTTAAAAGGTCATAGAGCACCTGTCGTCTAACTGTTTCTAAGGCTAATTGTAAGTTAAAAATAAAATATACGACTATAAAGTCACCAAATTCCTGTTCTAAGTCGCCAAAAAGGAAAAAATTAGACCAAATTAAAATGATAAAAATTTTTATTTATCGATAAAACAAATACAGAACAACAATAATGAGAACTTTTTTAGATTTTCTCAGCTTTTAGATAAATTTTATTGATTGTCTCCAACGTAAATGTGTACGGATTGAATTCAACTGGTTCCTTCATCTTAGGACTAATACTAACTTTAAAATCTTTTATAATTGTTGCAATACCAATTCGTGATTGCATTATACCGAATCTTAGACCAATACAATTTCGTGGTCCATCACCAAATGGTAAATATGTATATGGTTGTATTGATTGTTTATTATTATCAGAAAAACGATCCGGATTGAATTCATTAGGATTTGGAAAATATTCCGGATCATAATGTAAACCTAATGCCGGTATCAGAATCGGTGTACCAGCTTTTATTATTATATCTGTATCGCGTAGTTTATAATCAGCTGTACAGTGGCGATTGAGTGTTGCCAACGGTGGATATTTCCTTAAACCTTCTAGAAACAACATCAAGTTAGATTCTCAAAATTGAATTTAGCGCCAAAAAACTGTATTATTGGTTGCATAACGACACACGATTTCTATCGATTTTATCAATTAATTTATGATTTCTGTTGACCAAGTTTGAATAAATAATCGAAATAGACTTTTTGGAGTCAATTGTTTTGGAAAGTTAGTCAATTTATTGCGATATTCTAGTGAATTGTTGTGTCTTATGCAACCAATAATACAGCACTTACCGTCCAGCACCTGCTCGAGATACTTCATCTCTGTTAGATTATCGTACGTGAATTCACCACCGGTTCTTATCAGAACTTCATTAATCTCTTGTCGTAATTTATCTTGAATTTGTTGATTTTTGGCTAATTCATATAATGTTAAACTCATTACAGTTGATGATGTTTCAAAGCCACCAAGAAAGAAGAAGAAGACATGTGCAGCAATATCGTTAAATGTTATCGAATCCTTATCATTGTTCTTCATATCAATCAGTAATTGTAAGAAATCATTACGTTTTATATGGTTTGTTTCACGTAGATCCATACTTTCTTTAACAATGTTTGTAAAAAATGTTTGGAGTTCTTTTGTCTGTAATGTCAAACCTAATTTTAATGATAATTTCGGAAAATTTATAATAAAAAATGCTTCCAATGAACGATATAGATCAAATTCGAAAATTTTTAAACCCATCCGTCGAAATTCAGCATTTGGATGTTTGAAACTATTACATTCAATACCAAATGCACACATACCGATAACATCCGTTGCAAACCGTCCTAGAATCTCTTTTATCTCTAAATCTTCATGATTTCGTACAGAATTTTCAACGATTTCTTTCATAATTCCACTGCACTGTTTTATTGTATGGAACATCATTTTCATTTTACCCGAAGTAAATGTTGGTGTTAATTTTGTACGCATATTTTTCCATCTTGTACCACCAAGAGTGAGTAAATGTGCACCTAATGGATCTTTTTCTTCATTATAATATAAACCACGATCCACAAAATAATGGAAATCTTTCGTTAATATATCACGTATATATTCTGGATCAACAATGACTAAATTTGGTTCAGTTACTAAATAAATACCGCCGAATTTTTTACCCATTTTTTTGAATTCATCATAAAAGTTCTTGGTTAAAGTACCAACAGATATACCGTGTGGTAAATATGTATTACCATTACCTAATGGAAATTTTGGTTGAATATATGGTACACCAAGTTTTGACCAATATTGATAACAATAATTAAAGTAGAATAGTATTGTTGTTATTAGCACTGCAATCATTAAACATAGATCAGTAATATCGAATTGAAACATATTGTTTGTGTAACAGAACAAGCACGATCAAACACTGATCAATGATATAAATCAACTGACATTTTATAGTTTTATTTTTCTTATAACTAACGTGACAATGCTGGTTTTTCTAAAAACATCCAAATCATCTCTGAAGTGACCCGACGATTAGTTATCTTGGAACGCAGTATGACTCGGAAAAATCATTACCTAACACAAAAACAGCTGAGACCGACTTTATTTTTTTTTATAAATTTTTTATCCAGGCGAATTGATGGACAAATTCCGGGTTTTTAGCGGCCCCTCAAAATGAAACTTTAAAAGGGGACCACTATTGGTTTTGTTGTATCCGTCGGTCAACGTATCACTAATAATGCTCAAAACAACTAGTACCCTCTAAATGGTTCAAAACCAGAACCATTTGAGTGGGGGTGAACATGGCCCAATCCACACCCACCTATTTAGAAGAATATGACGTCACCTCGACAGCAAAGTAGTATCAGTCTCTCCATTTTTGTTTTGTTGAATGCTCGTACAGGCATGTCCAAACAAAAATGTGG
The DNA here is from genome assembly GCA_037464855.1 of Iselma pallidipennis. Taxonomy (NCBI): domain Eukaryota; kingdom Metazoa; phylum Arthropoda; class Insecta; order Coleoptera; family Meloidae; genus Iselma; species Iselma pallidipennis. The sequence continues at coordinate 10,057 of JAZBHA010001418.1, read as the reverse complement.
TCTTGAGGAGCACAAGAGCAAAAGAAACAACAGATATTGGAAATCTCTGACATGTGAATCGAAGTGAGATAAAAGTACGACGATTGCTAATATCTGTCGTTTCATGTGCTCTCGTGCGCCTCAAGACCACACTTTTATTTGGATTAGATCAGCGGTAATTTACATTTGCTTAAAAAAAAATGCAAATATGACGAGGATCTTATTTAATAATAAATACGAAAATATATAAATAAAATAACAATAAATAACTACAAATATTGAGAAATATAATATAATTAAGTGTAGCTCTTACTTAATCCTCCAAATTGTGAGTATAAAACATTATAATTAATTTAATAATTTTTCAATATTAAGCCATATTCCACCTTCAGCAGACAAAACAAATGAATTCTTCGCCATTTCCAGTGGTTCTTTTGTTTTCGAATTAATTGTAAATTGATATTTTCTTAATAAATTAAAGAGAGCTACTTTTATCTGTAATAGTGCAAATCGCATTCCTATCACAAACAAAAATACAAATCATTACAAAATAATTGATAACAAGTTATCAGTTATCAGTTACCAATACAAATTCGAGGTCCTTCACCAAACGGTATATAAGAATATTGATGTCTATTCCGTTTATTGGTATCATTAAATCGTTCCGGATCAAACGTGTCCGGTTCCGGATAATAATCATCATCATGATGTATACCTAATATTGGTATAATAATCCGTGTACCTTTCTCAATTAAAATATCATCGTCTGGTATTTTATAATCTTTAACACAAATCCGGGAGACGTATGGAAGTGGTGGATATTTTCGTAAAGTTTCTATGGTACATAAAACAAAAGCTACAATTAGTCTAGTCTAGTCATAATACAAAATACAATATTTGCGCAATTTACTGTCTTTTTCCCTTAATACGTTAGACTCCTGTCACACGGCCAAACTAAATTATAATTTAATCAAGATCGCAATTACCTTGGTTCTCAATTTGTCGTGTGACAGCACACAATACACAACAACACAATACAACATACATAAGACAATCCACGACATTTCTACGTCATGCGCGTGCGTTAATTGTAATTGTGAAACCCCCGTGTGTCAGGGTACAATTCACCAATATTATACAATTTGTATTGACCTTGTCGTTAAATTACAATTAACTTTTGCCGTGTGACAGGCGCCTTACCTTCAATAACTTGATCCATAAATTTCAATTTGGCTATTTCTTCGTACGTAATATTGCCATCACAATCATTATAAATTTGTTGGATTTCATCACGTAATTCCTGTTGGATTTGTTGGTTTTTACTCAATTCATATAATGCAAATGCCATTGTTGTTGATGATGTTTCAAAGCCGGCCAAAAAGAATACAAAACTTTGTGCAATCACTTCATTAATTGTTAGATTTTCATTAATATCCGTATTTTTTCGATGTAAATTAATCAATAATTGTAGAAAATCGGAACGTTCAATATGATTTGTTTCACGATATTCAATTGTATCTTGAATGATTTGTGTAAAAAAATCGGAAATATCTTTTGGTACTTGTCGTATATGGAAATATTGGGCAAATTTTGGAAAATTTGCCGCCAACATCATTTGTATAATACGTAAACGATTCGATGTAAATACTTTACGTCCATATAAACGAAACGGTGAATTATCATCATTAATTGAATTACAATCTAAACCGAATGCACAGGAACCGATAATATCAGTTGTATAACGACATAAGATCTCTTTTATATCAATGATTTGTTCATGATGATTATCATCATTAAAATTTGTATCAATTGTTTTTATCATTAAATTAACACATTCAATCATTATTGTAAACATAATTTTTATTTTCCCCGATGTAAATGTTGGTGTTAATTTTCTACGTAAATTATACCATTTTTGACCACCCAACGCAAATAAATGGGCACTAATCGGATCATCTTTTTCATTATAATACATACCACGATCGGTGAAATATTGAAAATCTTTTGTTAAAATATTTTTCAAATAATTTAAATCACGTATAACATATAATGGACGTGCTATAAAATATATACCACAATGTTTCCAATTTTTCAATTTTATTCGTTTATAAATATCCTCCATATAGATACCGATGGATTTTTGACGTTTTATACCATCAAAATTACCAAATGGTATTCTTGGTTCTAGATAATGGACATTTCTTCGTTTCCAATATTGATAAGACCATTTTAAATATGTTATAAAAATTACAAGAACTGTTGTTAATATTGTTGTTAATACCAAAAAGAAACCCATTTTATGTTCACATACACATATACACACACTCAAACACAACAAAAGTGTGACTTTATCTAGAAAAACAACACAATTAATAGAAAATTGCAACAAATTGTTTTATAAATAATAAATACCAGAATGATGCAATTGGGGGGATTTTTTCCTCTATTTATCACCTGGGAAACTGAGATATGTTTTGTGTCTCGTGACTTTTACAATACCAGTTTTTAATGAATGAATCTTTTGAATAAAATAACTGATAATATTTAATCACGTATATGATACGATAATTTCCAAATAGAACTTTTGAACTCGATTACGAACTGATTCTATGAATTCATTACAGTACATATGTATATATACCTACAGATAGAAGAAAAATTTTATTTATAATAATTTGATTATCATTAAAATCTTTGATTATTATTGTAAGACAATTTTTAAATTTACCGCGCTTTTGTATATTACTAGTTGCCTATATTAAACAATAAATTTGCTTAATTATTACATTGTATTGCAAAATTAACTGTTTTAATAATCAGAAATTCAATTTGTAAGGCATAGAATTATTATTTTGCAGGAATTAGGTGGTTTAAATGCAAAAAATCGCGATACGCCTAGTAATTATACAACCAGTAATACATCACCTGGAACACAGCACCAATATACCGTATGTCCACTTTAAGACGACCAAATCTACTTATTCTATTGTTAATCAAATTTTTTAAGTTTTTTATTAACCGGAGTGGTAAATTAAATGCAATAATTAATTCAACTGACTAATTAGTGGGTTAATTAATTAATTTCTGAGAAATTGCTTTTAAATCACAATTTTCTTGGAAATACTTACAATGTTCTCGTTTCTTGAACGCAGGTAGTCCTCAATCTGTATACAGAAAATAAAATAATTAGTCATTTCCTGATAAAGATTAGATATTATCATTATTATTCTAATTATTACTTTTCTTTATTTGTTTTCCTCTTACACAAAATAATCTATAGATCAAGCTACATAGTATATCTTGATTAAATTTATCAAATATTTTGTAATTGAAACAATGATTTGCAAATTTTTTCTAAATATCATTCTTATTCGCGTAAAACGGGGCACACTTACGGAATTATTTTTTTTTGTTTGTTTATATGCTTATATAATTAAATTTGAAGAAAATTGATAGAAAAGCATAATTACCATAGAACTACCTTAACGGAGATAACTTATAACCGATTACCGCGCAAAAGATTAATCTTTAAAGCCTTAAATTCAAATTTTCTTTGTAGGACAACATGATTTTCTTTGCAAATTCATTAATTACAATAATTTTTGAAACAGCTTTTGCCTATTTATAGCAATTTTTACATATCATAAATATTATTTTACATATTGGCAACGTAAAAATGTTCCATATTTAGAAGGGGCAACAATACCATTCGGTAATATACCGAATTTATTTGATAAAAATCGTAAAACAATCGGTGAAGTTGTAAAAGATTTCTATAATGAAATTAAACTTGTACGTAATTTAAAGTATGCTGGTACTTATTTCTTTGCAACACCGAACTTATTAGTCACCGATCTGGATTATTTAAAAAATATCTTAACGAAAGATTTCCAATATTTCACTGATTGTGGTCATTATTCTAACGAACAAGATGATCCATTAAGTGCACATTTATTCGCAATTGGTGGTAGAAATGGCGCAATTTACGTACAAAATTAACACCAACCTTTACATCGGGCAAAATGAAACACATGTTTCAAACATTAGTTAATTGTACAGATAGTTTAACGAATGAAATGGAGAAATTATTTAAAAACTCACAATCGATTGATATTAAAGAGATAACTGGACGTTTTACAACCGATATTATCGGTTCATGTGCATTCGGTTTAGAATATACCTAATTCGTTTATTGTGGACGATTCACCATTTCGTCGATACGTTAAAAAAGTGTTCCACTTACCAACATCTCGGTAGGTTTTACTCAATTTCGCGATGAGTTTCCCAAAATTAGCACAATTCCTACATGTACGTTTCATTGAGAAACATGTTAGTGATTTCTTTCAAAAAATCCGTTCAAGATACTGTCGATTATCGTGAATTAAATCACATCCAACGAAAAGATTTCTTACAATTATTAATTGGCCGATTTTTCTGCTTTAACCCTTTCTATTTTTGAATTTAGCGAGGAGTTATACATATTGGCGATTAAAGTGCACGGTTGTGCACCAAGCCAAGCAATAAGGCACTTCCAATGCGCTATTTATCCAAACCATAAAAAGTGTTAAACCAAGATCAGGAAACGCAAAAATAAAATGAAAGACACTTTGAATATGAGTATATATTTGGTGAACAAATAGAAAAGTTGTGTTTGACTTATTGTCAGTGAAGCCTAACTATAAATTATAATTAAAAATACAATTTTTCAATGAAAGTTTTGTGTTATTAAAACATCTTCAACTTGTGCGTATACTCTTTGACAGCAACTAGACTAGAGTGATGATATCGAACTTCTATTATAATTTTACTACTAACAGTAAGAACACCAAACAACTCTAAAATTACTAAAAAACGTTTTACATGAGACAAAATTTGTTGAAAATCTGGCCCTAACTAACATAACCTGTTCATAGTGCATGTTGCACACGAAATTGTCTTGTCTAAATTGTCCAAAAATTTTGTAAAACGTAAAACATTTTTGATCTTTTGTGTTATTTAAATATTTCGAAGCGATGGTGCAGGTTATAACTTTTTATTTCTTAGATTGTTTTAAACTTAGAAAAACTGATATTGTTGCATATATTCCTCTTAAAATCTGGAAAATTAGAACAAGTTAGTTGATTTATAAATTGATTGAAATGTAAAATAACAACTCTTAATCCGAGTTCGTTGTTAATAGAAAACTTTTCGGAAAATTTCAACGGAACCTTGTCTCTTGTACAAGTTAAAAGAGTCAGATATATTGAACGATTCGTGCGATTCATATTATACCAATCAATCTCTTTTAATAACTGATGAAAATTGCTGGTCTACAAATCAAACAGTTTAGAGATTAATCATGAAGAAATAAAATCAAATAGAATCATCTATTTACGGTAGTCTCTACTGATTGACCAGCTATGATAATTGATGATACTGTCATAAAACCAGCCACAAATGTTAATATAAATCGACAACAGTTGAATACATCATAAGAGCCCTTAAAAATATCTTTTAATATTGGCTTTTTCTAATAAAAATAGGTTTTTTTTCTACCCAAAATACAAGAAGAAATGCCCCTATGCCGACAATCAATGCACCTAATGAAAACAACCAAATCAAATTCGATATTTCATCAGTTTGTTTATATAAAGCCCTGCAATTATTATTACAAATAAATTTAGAATAGGCATGTGGTTTAACAGCCATATATTTTATACCCTTGAAGTTCCTGATGTCTTTTAATTATATAAATTAATCTAGATTTTATATCATTTTGATATAAAATGTCGTCAATTAGATGTACCTTTGTGCAGCGTTTTCTTTCCAATTTTCCTATTTCATGTATATGTTCGAATAACATTAAGAATTGATATTTTAAATGTTGTGTATAATAAATTTCTTGATAAGCGTGTGCAAAATATACTGTTAATATTAAATGAGCAAAGAATATTTTATACATTTTTATAAAAATATTTGAAAATTTTGGAAAATAATCAATAAAAAATTTTACTGGCAAGAATAATTCATAATCGTAATCACTATCAATATAAAAAAGACAAGCAACAATTACAAGAACGAACGTATTCAGAATCGTAAAAATTGAAACCATTTTCATTTCCCTTTTAATTTTTACTTCGGCTGTTCTTGTTGTACTCTCTGTTGACCATAAATAAACTTGTTGAGATACATTTTCGCCTAAGTTTGGTTTTATCAACAGAACCAGAATAGGTAATATAGGCTGAAAATGTCAAATTATTTTGATATGAAAAGAATATAGAAATGGCTTACATATATTCCTACTAAGAACATAGGTACATATTGAATAAATTCTTGTGCATTTAATTTATAAATAAATAAATAAATTTGCGTTATTGTAAATGAACTTTGTGTTAATAGTTGTAATAACAAAATGATTTTCATAAATTGAAACTGTTACATTCCCGATCCAAGAAATTTAGTAATTATTAAACCGTCACTAGTCATTTCTTTCTTACGTTTATTAAAATACATGTTGTAGGTACTCGTACGTCTGGTACACGAACAGGTATAAAAATTAGTATTTTAATTTTAAACTATTCTAGTAAAATAACTTAATGATTTTTGGAACCGTCACTTTACGTTTCTCTCATGTTATAAGTTTGATAGGTGAGATTATAACTGAAATTCATACATTTTGCTTTAATGTTGAGCTTGTCGAAAACAGCCCATTATATTAAGTACACGCCATTAAAAGTTTTTTTTCCCTTATTATTACTAACGATAAGTTATTAATTACCAGTGGCGGCTCGTGGTGTTTTTGTTAAGGGAGGCTGCCAGTTTGAATAAAGATGTTCTGCTATATGTAGATAAGTAAGTACCTTAAAAAATGACTTCTTATTTACACCCTTTGATTGTTTTTTTTGCCATGTAATTAAGGGTAGTTGCCATAACATAAAGTTATTATAAACAAAAATAATAAATGAGAAGTTTTCATAAACTGACACCCCCTTATTTTATATGGCAGCAAATGATACACTATTTTAGAGCGTCTTTAATGCCGTTTAAAACAACCAAAAAACAAAAGTGTAATAAGAATACGTTTAGCCAGAATTCAACCCCAAAATTACAACACTTTAAAGACATTAAACCCCTAATAGTTGCAAATATGAAAAATTCCAAAAAACCCGTAACCTTTACTTTCCAATTCACTCTCTACATAAAAATTTTCAGATTCATAAGTGCAACCATGGGGTAGAAAAGGGTAAAAAATCAAGAAAAATGGTATATAATCACTTATAGTTTGACCCCTACACAAAGGGTGAAAATTTAATTCATATCCTGTAATACCGCTTGAAAGCTTCTATCTTTGTGTTTTTGCACCACTGAAAAATATTGAGAAGTTTTGGAGATATTTGGAAAAAAGACGGTTTTGCAGGGTGACCGTCAACCCCTATTTTTTCACTTAAACTTGAGAACGGGCACGAACGGAAAAATATGTGTCCCTCAGAATAAGGTGCTCTACCGATATACCAAAAATTATCAAAATCGGAGGTTTCTACCTCGGGTAGTTTACTTGTCAGATGTAAGCCAATATGCAGGGGCTAGCAGTGTATCAGCCTCCGTGACGTCACAATTTCATCGCACTCCCACTCCTTTCTCTAATCTTTCATTTGTTTTATGTTTGGGTAGTCTAAGCCTTCCTTGCCTCCTCTGACGAGCCCCCACTGTAATTTACCATAAACACAGTGCCGCCGCGTGCCTAGTAGGCGTCCCTGTGCAGAAAACGTTTTTGCGCCGCTGTTATGACTGTGACCCTCCAAAATCGAAATGTTCAAAAAAATTTATTCAAAACAGCGAAATCAATGCAAAGTATAGTGATTTGGCACCCTAACTGATAAGGATATTTAAAATGCCCGGCCTTTATGGATAATGACTAAAACCGCCGCGCAGACTAACAAATACTAATTAATTTATCACAATGACCAGACATTATGAATAAGGCTACATTCCCTTTGAGCAATTTGATTTTCAAAGAAATACGCGCTACGTACGCACGACTCAGACGCCATTCGACGGGAGCACTGAGTCGCTAGCGTCTGTCGGCTGATCAGTCCTATCCTCCCGCAACCTTTACCGGTTCTAGTACCTGCCAAAAAGGTATTTGTATTGAGTGGGCTACACACCATCTGACTTAGTAAGCCTGACTTGACGTCTGACGAAATCAGACGTTGCATACAAACGGCTTGACAACGTTGACTGTGTAAAAGTTGCAGCACGAGCAGTGGCGCAGCCAAGTGGGGGGCTGGTATTTACATTAATACGGATTATAAAACGTGACCTCGAGACATTATAAAACACAGTCTATAGTTGTGAATATCTATCAAATATCATTATGACCGCAACGAAATTCACTAAATATAGATGTTTGATAGCATGCCGATTTTTTTATTTTAAAAAGCATAAAAAGGGCAAAATAGAAAAAACTGTATACACAGCTCGTTTGATAACCCGAATAAAAATATATAGGCCCGAAACACGCCCGAAAGTCAAGAAACGCCCGATGCACGCCCGAATTGAGCCCGTTGTATGTTTGAAAAATAATAGAAATATCGAGACGCCCGAATCACGCCCGTTTGAAGTAAAGAAAAAAGCGTAGGCTAGCCAGCTGGTTCTATCTCTTTAGGCAAATATAACTATACTGTAAAATTGGGTTTTCCCTATATTTTATTGCTTCACTGCCATATGGCAAAGCACTAGAATATCCCTTCCCATTTTTGCTGTATTTAGGCCTGTAAGGTTCACTATATATATATTTACTAGTCAATGTATACATTCACAAAAAGTAAAGTAAGTGGTTTCTACAGACATCTCCTCGCTCCGCTACGCACCGCTAGGACCAGACAGTAACCTGTTACAGTATGTATATATAAATAGACAATTGCGTATACATACTGTATGTACAAATAATAGCCTCATCCATAATGTATTCCGAAAATGTATACATTGACTAGTAAGTGTATACTTTGACTGAATACTGTCACTTTAACTGTGACATATACACCAGCATTGCGCGCGTGTGTGCACACATGTGAGAAGAGAAAATAAAAAATCCAGGCACGTTTCATGAAATTCTGGCGTGATTCGGGCTTGTTTCGGGCGCGTTTCATGAAATTTGGGCGCGTTCCGGGCGCGTTTCGTGAAATTCGGGCATGTTTTGGGCGCGTTTTGTGCCTGATTCGGGTGTGATTGTTCGACAACCGGGCCTGTTTCGGGCGTGAAAGTGTATAATATTTGGGTCTACATCGGGCGCGTTGCGGGCGTGTTCGAAAAACCAAATTATTTTTACTCGGGAATACCTTTGTGGCACTTGTCCTTTAGAAAACTCCGCGTTTTCTAAACTTGGACGCGTGCGACCAAATCTGGCGTTATCAAACATGTTGTTTAATACTCCATTAGTTTGTTTGATACTCCATTATTATAAAATGTCTTTTATAAAATATTTTACAGTGTAATAGGGTTTTTATAAAAGATCTGGATCCGCCACTGCATGAAGCTACTTTAACTAAATACCGTCTTTATTGATTATTGCTATTGATTCGTTGTTTTCTTAATTACTAATCCGTTCTATATCTCATGAAAATACGGTTTTCCATATATGTTTTACTATGGAATATGATAAAATATAACTTTGGTAGACGTGTACTTTTCCACACTCTTAATTATTTAAAGCATAGCAACAGAATTCTGATGATTTTCCTGAAATGTCTTTTCTCATTGTTTTGGTAGGTATGTCATGGACACTCTTAATGGTTCTGTGAAGCGCCGAATTTTAGAAGGGGTCATTCTTAAAACATGCTAAAGTTATAAAGTTATAAAAGGCGCCGTTTTGGAGACTTGCCTCAGGCGCCACAATTGATCGAGCCCTAAGCTTAGAACAGCGGTTCCTTAAGGCTGCGCTGACCCTTCGCAAGTTTCTGGTGCAAACCCCTGCAATTTTGCGAATATGCAACTCATAATACGCAAAGAGAGGAGACATATAGAGAAAATGAAGGGGTAACAGATAGTTCTATGTGCCGTGTAATTTTTTTAACACGTGTTTTTGCACGGATAGGATTGC
>JAZBHA010001417.1:0-21614 GCA_037464855.1 Iselma pallidipennis | reverse complement strand
AGTTCACCCAGTATGCTTCCCCCGACCCTTCCAAGACGCCCTGTGACCTTTACAACGTATTTTAACACTATACGTTCATGTTAATATTTACGTCTACACATGTACTTGCAAATGAGTCATATATGCTTCATGGACGTACAACGAGTACCCCACAATGAATCATATATGATACATGGACAGTGAACGTGTTAATATGTCTGACGAATGAAAAAGTCGTGAAAGTAGTCCAGCGAAGAGTTCTTCATCTTTAGGTGGAAAAAGAGATGCACTAAATTAGAGGCTCCGTAAGTGCCACCTACAATTGAAGGCTCTCTTCTGCGCTTCCCCTGACTAACAATAAGTATTATGACAACATTATCTATAGGTACAGCAATAATTTTGATTTGATCATGTCGCTCATTAAATTTGCATTATTGTAGCAGTTGGCCGCTCGACAAAGAATTTTGGAATTTTCGTTAAAAATATTATCGTACCTATTCATAATTGTTCCCCAAGTGGAGGATTCCTTAAAAATGATGAGGTCTAAGACTTTGTCAAATTTTTCGACTCAAAGCGAACGGCTATGAATGCATGGCCTGATGTGTCAATTGACTTTCGATTTTGCGCGAGCTGATTAACTGGGAGCCATTCAATATGGTCACACATAGGTACCATTATCACATGTACCTTTTATCTCTTTAACTGACATTGTCTGGTAGTTGTTTGTTATAATTTACTCCATAGATTTATGGGTTAACCGTGAATTCGATTAACCAGGAAACTATTTTTCTCCGACCATCCCGGAAAATCGGAGACTCAACTGTATATGTTGTTAATAACGAGTGTGCCAAATCATTTCAAACTGATTGATTAGGTCAATAATAGGTACAGATTATTTATTGTTCAATTCAATTACAATTAATTTTGATTACATAATGTTGATTAATTAGTTGTCACCCATTAGAATTGTTTATTTTAAAATGGTCTGACAACATTATGACGACGTACCCGGTGTTCTAACCTAAAAACAAAACGTTACTTCTAATATAATGTGGATTAAGTTACGAATCTGCATACCTATGTTCTCCATTCGTTGTCTTATTACTAATCAACGCAATTAGTTCGATCATCTAATATAAATATATCGTGTGTCCATTTCAATTCAAATGAATTTGAGGATTTAGGTGCATATAGTGACACTCAAATTGAGTCGTAGAAATGAAACTTTAATTTCAATATTCACCAATAATTACTTATCTATTATCTTAAATTTAATAAAATCCGGCTTAATGAGGTTATTGTAGTGTTCTTTAAAAATATTTCAAAACTTAAATATATTATTTTAACAGTCAGTTTCATCAAATTCTATTTATTTATGCTTAAATTTTAAATGATGCTATAAAAATTTATTTAAATTTATCCTTTGTTGTTAATTTATTATCGATAAATAAGTGCAACAAACTACCTAATTAAATTTTTTTTCAATAATTTAATCGATTCTATTATAAATCTGTTTTTTTCCTTGTTTATTTATTATTCATTGAATATGAATAATAGATGTGTCTATAGTTTAAATTTCATATTAATTTGCAGATTTTCAATTCAATTATAAATATTAACAACCTATTGTTATTGAAAATTTTAATAAGATTTATTAAGTAAATTTATTACCTTTTATTAAAACAAAACAAAACAAAACAAAACACATGAAATAAATTGATTCGAAATTAATCGAAAATCAAACTGTTAAATTGAATCAGAAATTATGAGAACAGCACGTAATTTTGTTTACCGTCGCTGAAATTTAATGATTGAAATTAATTTTTTTTTTGAAAATAATTTCAGGCATACTCAACCATGATGCCTCTGGCACCGACACCAATCGTGCCAGTACCATCGAAACCGAAAATTGGTTTTTCAATTGATTCGATTGTTGGTGGTCAAACATCACCACAAACATCACCGATACATTATCCAGAAAGTTCAGCACCATTATCACCATCTAGTGATAATGGTACAACAGAAAACCGTTTAAATGGTAGTAGTAGTGGTGGTGGTGGTGGTGGTAGTGGTGGTGGTAATAGTAATAATGGTGGTCTTATAACGTCACCAAAATATCCATCATCATCACCAACACAACAACATTCACCACAAACATCACCAAAACCACAACCAATTATGGTACCTGGTATACCGGCCCATACATTAGTCCGGCCGAATCCGACATACGATACGAATTTAGTAACGAAAAATGGATTCCTACAACCAGAATTAGTACATAATCATTCACAACATCCATTTGCATTGGCGGCACATTTTCAAGGTGCTGCACTAGCGGCTGCATTAACATCAGGACAACATGGTTTCCCACAACCATCACCATTAACACCACATACACAGCCTAGAGATAGTTATCCATTATATCCATGGTTATTATCGAGGCATGGACGGATCTTTCCGCATCGATTTCCAGGTGGTAAGTCGATTATTTTTTTAAATTTCAATTAATTACAACTAATCACAACAATCACAAAATTTCAAAATACTACTTATGTGGAAGCTATGAATTTTTCATTTATTAACCTGCGTCTCTTTGTCATGTTAATCGTCTTATTATTGATCGTGACAATCAAAATCAATTATAAATGATTGTGAAAGATCTGTGTAAAAGGATTACTAAGAAATATGTTCAAATAGCATCATTTATCTTACTGTTTTGTTCCACTAACAAACCTTAGAGATAATCATCGAATGATAATAATTCCTTTATTTACATGAATGTTTTACCAATTGCATTTATTAGAATAGGTACCTATAATATAAGAAGGTCGTACAATAAATAAAAATCAATAATGTCGTACATTTTTACGGAAAAATGAAAGGGAAACTCCAGGGCCGGCGCTAGGAATTTATATGGCGCCCTAGAAATATTGCCATTATAATGTTCAACATTATCAAATTCATGTTGATTTAATATTTTTTTATATGACTACTTATGCGTCCGAGGTGCCATCACCATTGGCGCCCCTTGATATCAAGCGTCCTTATGCACAGCATCACCGGCTTGCTTACTGCGTTCCGCCGGCCCTGAAAACTGCCTATTTACATGGTGAAAAAGATACCAAAGCTTATAATTATTGCTACGTTGGCATAACTGTTTAGTGACATCTGACTTGCCAAAATTACTAAATTTTCTAATTACATGACCTACTACGATGTTTTTTCTTTCTGCTTGCGTAGTATAAATAAGGGAAAACATTTTAGTTATAAAGAAAACATGTGTTTATTGTTAAAATTTGGATATATTACCTATAATCTAGGTGTTCCAGGTGTTTATTGCCCTTTTTGGGGGAAGCGATGAGTATTACTGATTGATAATCTTCAGACACTTGTAGTGGAGAGGCAGTGGCGGCTCGTCCATAAGGGCTGCAGGGCTGCAGTCCCTCCAGTGCAAATTGAAATTTCCTGTTATATTATCGCCGTTCTCAAATTCTTAAATATTTATCTAAAAAAACCATAGGACTCGATAGTATTTTATATAATTCATTTTGCAGCAATAGCTGTATTTTGCAATAGTCAATGTGCTGTACGAACTAGTGCTAGAATCTAGAATTAGTACTGGCTGACTGGCTGGTATACTCAACGCTGGGGCTGTATTCCATGCAGCCCGAGTCAAACCGCACACTCCATACAGAGATGACTACCTAGTGGAGATAACGTGGTGGGGGGAACCGCCCGATTTATACGTGCAGTTGGGGCTGGTAGAACTGCAGCCCAAGGTATATTTGAGTTCTATTAATGATACAGTTTTTCAATCCCTCCTGATTCTTTTTACTTTTATTGCTACAGCCCCGCCACTACCAATTCTTACGAGCCGCCACTGTGGAGAGGTTAAGTTAATTTGATGTATTGTGTTAACCCACACAGCGGCGCGTTATGGATCCCCAACTTTGGGCAAGAAAAACTTTAGAGGCCCCTTGAAGAGTGAGGCCCCGTCATTATAGGTATACCTATGTGATAGCTCTTCAGGTTGGGGCACTGTGCAAGTGTCCTTTTTGTCTACAATACCTATCTATACCTAACACTCACCTTTATATGTGTTGTACAGTTACGTGCACATAAAAAAGAACGCTTTTTGTGGACCTGTGTGAATCGGGCTGCCGAGGGTGGCTTCCACAAGACAACATAACCTTCACAGACCAGAATCTGGCCAATCTAGTAGGAGAGATATTCAATTTCTCCACCTTCCTACTCTAAAGAGATAAAAAGCCTGACTCAAACGAACGAAAATGCTAGTATTTCTTACACAAGAGACGTTTTCTTTTATGTGCCCGTAACTGTACTCAATTGCCGAATTCGGCCAATGAGCGAAATTTTTACCCACAACACGATGTGGAATTTGCTATCATAATAAACTTTAAAGTCAATTTAACTTGTAAAGTCACATTATAGGTGCAGTGCATATGAAGAAGAGATACTTAGACCCGATAAGGTACGTTTCGAGATGAGCAAGATGACAGAATTATGAACTTAAAATATGACTTGACAAGTTAAAGTTAATTTAAAGTGGATTATGAAACTGATCCGTAGGGAAGGCAACTTAATAAAATGTTAAATACTTGTAACAAATGACATATAATAGTATTATTATTTAGAATGATGATAATAATAATGATAATAACAATCACTTTAAGGACTGGTTGAGTTTTTGTATATAAAACGGACAAAAATCCAAAATCGATTAATCTAACGATACGTACACAATAAAGTGATGAAACTGACAATGAGACCGTTCGGTTTCTCTTGATTGGTACCTATTGATTAAATTTACCATTTATCACACATTATGCTCAGCAACAACCACACCAACAACAATAACAACATAGGTACCTATATGGAAAGATTATCACCGTTATTTGCTCTGGAAATTGTAATTTACCTCAATAATTCACATTTATGTACATATAGCCGTTATTTTTGTGTGTGTGTTTTTTTTCTATTAAAACGCGAAAGACTTCTTGTCTTCACCTTCATACAGTGATCAAGTTACCACAACAAAGATCTGACAAGAAGGGGGAAAAAACAACAACTTAGTGATGATAATTGATCATCATCTTGATTCTGGGTTCCTTAATGATTAGATCAGTAACATTTTTTTTTCTTTGAAAGACGGAAAAAACAGAGAAAGGCACAGAAAAAAAATTTACTTACGGCATATAGTTGAGAAGAAATATAAGATAGTGATCGTGAAATACCTTGAACTAAGCAGTAATTATTTACACATTAGCAGTGCTGTAGTAATTACACTTAGAAGACTTGTGCACCACTATTATTATGTTTAAGGCTTGAAATTAATACTTTAATGGTGTAATGGTTGGTTTCACTGAAAATGGTCCTAATTGCGGCAAACATCATGCAAATGTTTCCCTTCTATTTTTCATGTATATTTACAATAAAAACTCCTATTTAAAAAAACAATTCTTCTGATACACCTTTAGGCGACAATTTTTCGTTAACAATAATCAATTATAGATCAGTAGATGATAAAATGAACGTAAAAAAAAAACAGCAGTTGTTGAAAACTCACTTAAATTGAGTCTTCTATAATTAATTGAATAAATGTACGACACACTGTTGTTGTTAATGACGCTTTAACTACGGCCTATTTCTGTTTTAATTTTACGAAAATTATCAGTTGTTAGATTCTTACATTGTTTGCCTGGTGGAACACTTAATTGCATTCTAATTATTATTATTATTATTTTTTTTAAACATTAAGATCTAGAAAAAAAAAACTAATTGTTAAATATAAAAACTAAGCACATTTACCCTTATTTATGGTTATATTTTGATAAAATATAGGCAATGTGACTTGGTACCATTAGAAATGGAAATAATACAAATATAATAAGGGTAATATGCGGGTTAATCATACTTTTACACAATGTCATAATTAGTTATCTTGATAAGAACAAATAATAATACAACAATATAATTATTCTAAATTATTATTATCATATTATTTATTAGTTTTCTATAATAATAAATTATAATTTCTGTTAATCTAATGGTCACTTGATACGATAGCAATTTTTGTATCCAATTTGTTACAAAAAAAAAACGTGTTTGTTTATCATAAATACTATAAACAATGCTACATTGTTGGATACGACGATAACAATTCTGTTACTAAAAAGTTATTTACAAGTAACTACAGTAGAACTCCGCTAATCTGGTTACATATGGTATACTTTTGCTTATTTATTCTGAAGTCAGATTTTGATAACAACCATTTAAATGTCAAAATACGTAGCGATAACACAACAGGTAATCTACATTACTGATCCAACCAACGAGAAGTGTTCTCCTCGTTAATATCAAATAATGAGGTACACTTGTTATATCTGCTAGTATTCGTGGTTCGAGTTCATGTCTTGCGGGGCTTACCAGACTCATTAGGCTTAGTGTGCACACTACTTAGCTAGTGAAAGTGTGCCACAAACGTAATAGTTTAGCTGTTTACTATAATAACGCCATCTATTCAGACTTTAGTGTATTTTAATTTGCCAAATTGACAATTCGACTTCCATTCTCCAAAAAAACATTAGTTAGTTTAACAAAAACGATGTAAAATGCGTTGACATACGTTCCCTACGTTTAAATCAAATTTTTGAGATTACACTGTAGGTCCCGACTTGCTTTTCTTCGAGATATTGCTAGTTTGGCGATCCACACGAGGCAGAGGGTTGTTGGCTCGCGACTAGAGGTGGGTGATATCAGGAATGAGATATCAATATTTGATAACAAAAATTTATCGATATATATCGATATATCGATATATCGATATTTATCAAATATCAAATATTGATAGTTATCAAATTATCAAATATTGATAATTATCAAATTATCAAATATCGATAGTTATCAAATTATCAAATTTAAGTGGTTAATTATCTACAATAATCAATCAAAATGTCGATAATTAAGGTCATAGGTCTTGTCTTTAAGACCGAAAAACAAGATAATTCAGTCTATGGATTCACATATCAAGATTTAACATCTTGATAATTATCAAAACTTATAATTTTTATAATTATCAATACTTGATAGTTTGATAACTATCGATATTTGATATTTTGATAACTATCAATATTTGATATATCGATATTTCTGCAAATTAATATCATTAGTTGATATATCGATATATCGATAAGTATTTTGATATATCGATATTTTTTCGCAGCACTACTCGCGACTCTGAAACGAGCCTGCCAAGTTACAACACGAACATACATACATATGTGGCCTTACAATTAGCTTAATATAAATTTCAAATTATCATGTAGGTACCTACCATGTCATTAAAAGAAAACGAAAACAATCATTAATTTTTAGAAAATTTAAACAACGTATTTTTCATTGAGAGAAGATTGAGCAATTTTGCAAATGTTATAGAAAATTTCAACTATTATAATGTAATTAGATATAATTATAGCTACAAGCAAGATCCGATTAATCTGTTTTTTTTGTTCCTCAATCTATTACTTTTTAATATCATTATAACAACTAGAAGAAGATCGTGTACAACTATTAAGCATCTTGTTTTGTTATAAGAGCGTTGATTTTTCTATTACGTGCTACTCGCACATCATCAACACAAATCCCTGGCAAGTTTCACACTTTTACTGTACCTATATCGATGGTAATGCTTTAATAATAAGGTTGGGATATATGTATAAGAGTTATACTGTATAGGTGTACCTATGTATATGTATAATATTACTACCTAGGTGTATAGTATAGGTAATCTATAATACCAAGTTGTTAGGCGTATTTCTCACATAATGAACACGTAGACCTTACTGTATTGTATACCATTTATAGATACCTATACCTATACATACATATATCCGTGTGTTATACGAAGCTATCGGACTATCTGTATTCAAGCCCTAATGGCCACCGATCACGCAACAACACCTAATTGACTTGTGTGAAATCGCCAACGCCACAAAACTCTAACAATCAACGATATAAACCTAGGTATAAAAATACAATTTATACCAATTTCTATCTGTCTTATTTGTAAAAATATCAATTTTTAATTGGAAAAATTCGATTATTGTACATAAAATATATGATATTTTATGTTCAGAATCGACAAATAGAGAATAAGTAAGTAAAGTTAAAGTGTACACCTACATTACTGCCAACATAAAGCATCAACAAGAAAACGAAAGGGGGGAAATAAAAGAAGAAAATTTAATTGGCATCCTGTTCAAGACTCGTACAAATTGATATTCGATTCTTTCTAGTCATAAATTATATTATTTTTGTTTGTTTTCAAATAAAATTCCTTTTTTTTTCGCTTTATTATTATTTTACATTCTTCTAGACATTATGATTGTATTATATACAGTGCGAATCAACTATAAAATGATTTATTTAACAATTATTCAATATATCTATAATACCTAGATATATGTTTTCGTTCATTCAGTTTCCTGAAGATATCCCGCATAAAGGCGTGGGCAATATTCATTATATTACCTCAACCATTTAAATGACACATCTAAACTTTTCCAATTCGATAGGTAATTTATGCAAATGTAGAGTTTTCTAAAATAATTGGACAAGTCTTAAATCACTTACACTCTTAAGTACCGGAAATTGCTTAATTTTCGACTTATTCAACCACTAACTATCATACAGCTTACCCAGATATTACCCCTCCACGGTAAGATGACCTTTACCCGTGAATGTGCCATTTGCTGAAATTAAACCTTCATCTAGTTAGTTTTCATGCTGCCACTGTAGCGAAACGTTCAAGATCTTCATTTGTTTAAAGGCGAGTCCACATTAATAAAAGTTTGTGTTGCGTGTTGTTTCTCGCACAATACAATATTGTGTGTGTGGGCGGCTTTATTTCAGTGTGGATGTGTTTCCTGCATGCGAACGCACGTAAAGTTTTCGTGTCATTCAACGAACGTCAAAGTAATTTGCGACGAAAGCGAGTAGCAATTTCAACATTCAACGTACCTATTGCAAATTTTCATGTTTTCTAAGCTTGTAATGATTGTAAATATTTTGTATGGGAATTATTATCTGGAAAAGTATTGTAGAGTGATTTTATTAAAATTCATTTATACACGTGTAACACATAAACTCTTTTTTTTGGTCAAATTAATATCAAATATTTTCCAACAAGATAGGTAAATATTATTACGGTTTAGAAGTGGAATTAGTTGAAAGGAAATAATTATTGTAATTATTGTTACCGGGATGCATGAATAATGAAAATCACTTTACTATTTGCATAATTGAAACGTTTGTATATAATTTTGCATACAGGATTACATAATTGTTGTTGTTTTTCGTCTTTCTGTACTCTTTTTTTGTAACTCAAATTGGTTATAGCATTAGCAATAAGTATTTATTTGAAATTAAATCTATAATTTTATAGTAATAAACAAACGTACAAAAATTAATGAATATCAATTACACAATTTCCAATAATGTTGTTGTTTTTATTGTTGGTACATACTATTTACTTAAAAAAGTAGTTTGCGTACTTATAAAGAAGTTCTATTTAGACACAGTGAAACTCGGTTACAACAAATTTCACGGAACCTCAAAAAACTTAGTTCATAATAACCATTAGGTAGGACTGGTTACACTTGTGACTTGAAAAAGGTGTGCAGTATTGTAAAAACGAATGAAGATTTCTGATGTCCATAAAAAGTTTCATTAATCCCTTTAAACTGTAAGTATGTTTTCACACACATCGATGCGGCAATGATCTGGCAAAGTTGCCGGTCCGGTGGCCGGCTATCTGAAATATAGTCGACGAAACCCTCGACAAACCGGACGCTAGCCATCCCAATGCAGCATCGAGGTTTGTGGAATATATGTATCGTTTTAGTCACTATGAAAGTCAAAGTGATTGACGGCACCGGCAATGCTGATGTGGTGGTGTGAACAGCGTGTGGCTTCAGCTAGGCACAGGCATGGCACCGGTACCGGCGGCGTCGCATGAAACAGTGTGTGAGAAAACGTACTAATGCGTAAAATCGGGTAATTATCTCACTTACAGTGTATTCCATCGTAAAGTAGGTACCTACCTTGTTCGACTATTAATATGTAGGTACATGTAGAGAAATTAAGTCAGTTTATAACCGAGTTTTAGGCATCCTTTATTACAAAAAAAGTGATTTAGAGAAATGAGTCAGTAAAAAAAAGTCCCAAAATCTCATATTTTGGATAAAATTGAATTGTAATCAAAGCAATAAGTATTTTCTCGAATAATGAACGTATTTATGTGTTTTTTTTTTATAAGTTGGCTTGATAAATAATTCACAAATATTCTATACACCTGCAAATTTTAATTGTTCAAAAATTGTTAAAAACTTGTCCCAGGATAATTGACATAATTAATGAAATATCGCAATATTAAATTAATAATAATAAGAATGGAATAAAGCTGCTATAACATGCATAATTACCACATCTTTTTTTTTAAATATAAACATGTGATGCATAATTCAATAGATGATAAATCAAAGGCGTTGTCTAGGCTGTTTCTAACAAGACGAAAAGCATTAATTTCCTCAAGTTCTTGGTGTTTTTTTTTTTGAAATAAACAAACGAAACAACAATAAAAATTTGACATAAATATGCATATAGATAAATTAACAAAATAAAAATGTAAATAGAAAGCGACGATATAAATAAATGACAAATGAGAGGAAAAAACTATAAATAACTCCTAATAAATTCATTTTAATTACTTTGTGTTCATTAATTTGAAAACTATTAATTGATTTAATTAAATATACATTCTATTGATATTATTATTATTATCATTATTATTTAAATTGAATATACATATGTAAATATTACATATTTTCTTCTATTCTCGTTTTATTTGTTTTCAATCTCTAATACAAGTTAATGAAGATTGATATAATCGCTGCAGGAGATGAGAGTTTGTCACTGTTGTTGTTTTGTTTTTTTTTAGTAATTAGTTGATTCGTGATCGCAGTTTTGTTATAATAACAACAACAATAACAACATAACTATACAAACAACAACAACAACAACAACAACAACAACAACAACAACAACAACAACAACAACAACACTAACATCGTGCATCTTCAGTACATTCTTTGTATGTAAAACAGGTCGGTTTCGTGTACTATAAACATAAGTTGGAGCAAGATAGCAGATGATTTTTTGAATAAAGTAAAAAACGAGCAACAACAACCACAACAAACAACATACAAATAGCTACAAATTGATTCAAGTACCTATGTTATATTGTTTGAACGCGAATCGAACATCTTTATAAGGTTATTTATCTACTTAAGGTGGTTCTAGTTTTTAGGCCCTCGATAATCCGCACTTTTCTGTAATTCGATACTGTAATACATAATATCTGTATGTAATTGTGTATAGTATACTGGCTCTTTTACAGCTGCACTTCAGCAGTCCACATTAACGTTCAAAGTTTTCAGTTTATAGACAACGTTAACATATTTCTCACATTCAATTTATAATCTTGTAAATGGTAGGTATTTTGCATTTGTTTTTGGATTAGTCGGCCTGAAATTTAGTCCTATAGAATCCCGTTATCAAATGAATAATCCATTAAATTGATGAAATTATAAAGACCGGTTTCGGTATCACGCAGCTATCATCAGTCAAAGTAGTAAAAACAATAAATCGACAAAATACGTTACAGTATAGCAATACAACAGTGCCGACGCTCCTTTCGAAATTTACTTTCACGCCTTCCCCCCAAAGAAACGGAGGTGATTTCGAGTACTGGAAACGGCAAATCGAAGCCAGATTATTCTAAAAATTTTGCGCCCTGTGCTGGTCGCACGGCTCGATTGTACCTTGAGCCGCCACTGATTTTATAAATCGACATTAGCTATGCCAGTACGGAATGCAGGAAATGTTTGTTACTGCCATGTTGATCGGCCATTAGTTAATATATCATGCATTTATATAGTGTTGTACATTAAATACCAAACGATTAATGTATAAAAGGTATAATTATTTCGCATTGCTCGTTTTTCTAACGGTCCGTGAAACTAAAAAGATACCACATAAATACCCATCAAGTTTTCTCAATTAATAGCAGAAAACAGGAGGCAACAAAAAGGGAAAACTGAAAATGATATTGGTCTCTATCACGTTGAAAATGTGATATTGTAATAGTAAACTTCTCTACTATTTATTAGGATATGTGATCATCTTTGGTTGAACAAATTCAACAAATCTCATTCACGCTTCACCGCCTCAACCAACAACGAACTCCCTTTCTTTCGCAGTTTTTTCAACCACTTTTTTCTCGTCAGTATTAAAAGGGGCGTGCAAACTAGATTAGTCTTATTGTCGCCATATTATATATACACTCTCTCCATTATTGAATTAAATAATTCACAAGTCAATCATATCCTCTTTAGGGGCCGGTTCTAATACTAACAATAGATTTTTTTTAATAATAATAATAATAAGTAGAAAAACCCTCCAACGATAATCGACTTTTTTATTGTTATTAGTCCACATCTGTCAGATAATAGTAATAATAATAATAATAATAACAGCAAGAGGACAAAATCACGTTTTTTCGATTATAATAAATAGAAATTCTCAACATTAGGTGTTAATTTTTGATCGATTTATATGTATAGAGTGATTTTTCGATTTCTAAATTTATTAGGCCATCTACTATATCTGTGTGTGTGGTAAAAAGCAATATGTTTATATGGTAATTTGTATTCGTTGTGATGTTTAGAAAAACAACAAAAAAAAACGGACAATTGGCAATTATTTAATGCGAAAAATTGTCAAGAAAATACAAATAAAAAGTTTATAAAAGTACATTACTTACCGGTCGATGGTCGACACGTTATCAGCATACCAATCAAGTCCTTTCAATAATAGTAATAATAATAAAAATCGTTTTTTTTTTACGATTGAAACAATGCCTAGCATTTTAATCAAGACAGTATACCTAAGTATATTGTCAGTAATAACTATATTTAGATGATTATTGTGTCTTTTTTTCTTTTTTATTGTTGTATTTTAATTAGAACTCATAATTATCTACTTTGTTTCTAGGTCCTGACATTCCTGGTTTCCTTCTGCAGCCATTTCGCAAACCGAAACGAATACGAACAGCTTTCAGTCCATCACAGTTGTTGAAACTGGAACATGCCTTTGAGAAGAATCATTATGTTGTTGGTGCTGAACGGAAACAATTAGCACAATCGTTATCGTTAACGGAAACTCAGGTAATGAAATATTATCAAAAAATAGGAATTTATTCAAAATTGTGATATAAAACCAAAAAATGGCGCGAGTTTACGCTTTTTTTTGTTGCTAATTTCTTTGTTTTTTAACGCTCTTCTGTTTTTAAAAATAAAAGTTGTGAATTAGCTTTTTTTGGGTAAATTCTTGTTTTTCGTTGGTTCCGGTTTTAAAACACGTTTTTTTTGTGAATTTATTTTTGTTACTTTTTGCTTGATTGCCAGACAAGTCCATGATAATTTCAAAGTTTTTATTCATCCCAGCTGGTATTTTTCAAAGAATTTATTAGGAAAGAAATTTTTAGTTTTCAGAGAATTTATTAGGATAAGAAAAATTTTCTTGAGAGAATAACTTTGCTAAATTCTAAGGCAAGATAGTAGAATTTCGTTGTTAAATTTTTTGGGATTCAATTTTTACTCCATTATGTTTCGCCCTCTTTATCTGTCTGGTTTGGTTTTCTTGATTCCAGAATGAGAAATTACCAACAATAAATAAAAAAATTATTGTCTTACTAAGACCAGGAACGTTGCTTAACCCTAACTGCGGAAAATTAAGACGAATTACAAACAACACCCGTAACGACTGATTACTTAAGTATAGACGATGTAGGGCATCTATCTGAAATTAATAAAAATCTCAAGTTTCTCGCCTTGAGCTTGTCGACGCTGTTGAACGAAGAATTATTCTCCGATGACGTTGAACCGTCTTCGAAATCTACATTGAAGAAAAAAAGTCATTCTGTGTTAATTATTTCCTATGAAAATCGCGTAAGTTACTAGGGAATGCTTTATTTCCTTTGAACTGCAGCCAATATTTCGATTTCGGGGGCATTCGTGCCGAAGCACCGCCGACATCAGCGCGCATCGCACACGGTCTTATTTTAAAATGCTCCTATGATTTTCGACAGAGACAAAGATGCGCGATGCTTTAATATGAACGCAGCCTTAGATTTTGGATCTATTTATGTAACATTTTTCAATAGTAGTCACACTTTGTTGGTAAAATTTTGTTCGAAAGAGTTATTGTCTAGCAACAAGTAAGTGTAATTGGCCGCTTGAAAATTTCAAGCGATTTTTTTACCGGTTTGAAACTATGATCCTGAGGACCCAAGCGCGAGCCTATGCGGTGATCCGCCACTGGCATAAGTGTATCATTGATAAAATCACATTGACCCGATAAAGCTATTTACAATAAGATATTGATTTGATTGGTGCAATAATCTGGAGTATACCTAGATGAAGCAGTCTCATAGAGTACGTATTAAAGCATCTCTCCGAGTTAACCTTAGCCTGTTGTCGAGTTTTCACTTTGGTGTGAACACAATGGACTCGTATGCCACCGCGGCATCGATATTTCGCGTCCGTGTGAGGGATGCTGTATTGTGTACTTTTCCAATTTTGTTATCATTCTAGGGTCCTACTTTCTATCAATTTTCCAGCTCGCTGTAATCATTTTTTTTTCTTCTTCCTGACATTTGAGCCGATTTAAAAAATTATTTAAACCAATAGAACTGGTGATTAATCAAAATGAAAATTGCCTTTTTTCCCCCAACAGAAAGAAAAACACAGATTGAACTAGAAAATTAAAAAATCCATCTTATCTGCGTCCATGAATACCTATATGTATGTACATATATGAGTGTCATTTAATTGATTATACATTGAAACCGATTAAAAACTCAAATATAATCCAAACCAGCACGCATATGTATTGTTGACATTTCATTAAAATAAGCACAGAAAACTTTAACCCACACGTTTTCAATTATGGAGACAAACATACAAATGCCAGGGTGGAACAAGTGCTTCAAATAATACGCTGCTATATAAAACAAAATCATCATTTTTCAATATATGTAGTCTCTTTACAGATCACATTATTCTGTACCGAATCTGTTATTCGATTTTATTGAGTTGAATTTACCCCTCCTTCTTGTTAATTTATATTTGTAAATGGCGACTGGTTGTTTTTTTCTATTAGTTTCTGGGGATGCGGTAAAAGTTGGACGCCATTATTTTATTGTTGTGTCGTAAATCCGGGTGGAAATGCGTAAATGTTGTCACGCAAACACAAAAACAGTACCGGAAAATCGTCAACAACAACAGCAATGTGAAAAATCTGACATTTCTTTTATTGTATTTGTGTATGTATGTGTATGTATATGGAACAAAATAACTTTATTTTGTATATAATGTACGTGTATATATATATATATATATATATATATAGGAGGAATAGACAAAAGGGCGTAAACAGTGTAAATGTCGTTTGTCAAGTGGTTAATGGTTTGTGAATTTGTCAGTGAATGAGGAGCGGCGCTCGTCAATTTTCTTATGCTAAATTGGCTGTCTCTCCCCCACATACATACACACATACACATACACACCACACACACACACACACACACACACACACACACACACACACACACACACACACACACAACTTTATTCTCTTCTAAAGTTGAAAAGTCATAAAAATCATTTATCAAATCAGAATTTCTATAAAGGATATAAAAATAAGGATTTAAAAAATGAGAACTTTTTAACGGTCTTTGTTGGTAATGGCGGATATCCCTTCCATCCAATAGAAATTGAGATTTAGTTGCCCCTTTTATAAACTGAAAGGTATACATACAATACCCGACACAATACAATACAATTCAATCCCAATTTTTTTTTATTTCGATTTGCGATCCCTCCTCTAACTAGAATCATTGGTGCCGTTGCTAATTCGTCGTCGATGTGTGAAATTGGCAGTTTACTATGCGTGAACCCATACATTATCAGCTTTATTATTACCAAGCATATGTTTATATAATAAGTCCATAGATATATAGATATAAAATAATCTATTCAATAAATTGATAAAACGTATCACCAACAAAAATTATATAAAATCAGATAGTTTTTGATTATCATTTTTTGTAAATAATTAATGGGACGATTAATCAGAGATGGGTGTAACATGCCCATCCATTTTAATTCTACGAATATCATAAGTGGGATCGGCCCCAAACAAAAAGACCATATAATAATATAATACAGTAAGCAACATAATGTATATAGATATATTCCATAAAAGAAATCATACAAGCAATAAAAAAAATGAAGACGGCGTGTTATTATATTATCAATTCACAACGTTATCTTTTTGAATTATCCACGACGGGAACAATGTGTGCATAAAATATCATACTGAATTATCTTTTTGCAAAAATAGATGCAATAAAATTCTTTATTTCGGGTCTATTCATGATGGTAGTAGCAACAGTAATAATATTCAACCTCACCCATTTTACGTTTTTCATTTACTAATGCCTATATCTATAGGTATGTGGGTATAATTGTTATAAATTTAACCACCGATTAGACTTAACCTCTCAAAAACCTAGTTCGTTTGTGCGTCGGACAAAATCTGCTACAGTCCATTTTAAATTCATTGTTTTAATTCAAGAAATTTGGAATGGACCGATGTAGTTTGATTATCCGAAAAATCAGAAGCAAATGTCTAGAATTTCTCTCAAATCTATCATATGGATGGAATCTACAGTAGTCCATTCATTGTCGATTCTCGTAATAAGGTTTTGACTTCTTGGATTATAAATTTCAGAACATCAACTTCACAAAGAACGTTGAATCGGAAGGAACTACTCATACGATATTACTGTACCTACTTATTTATTGTTCTAATTTCAACTTAGATATGGTGTGGGATATAATGTGCGAAGGCCGATTATCTCGACGGTGCTTCAACGTGCAAGGGTGCATACACGTTGAAGCACTGCCAAGACCATCGCGAATCCCATACGTGTCGTTGTTATTTTAAAGGGTGTTTTGAAACAGCGACAAAGGTATGCGATGGTCTTGGCGATGCTTCAACATGAACACACGCTTAGACCGATATGAAGTATAGGTAAAAGTAATAAAATCATCAGTAACTCTGTGGCATGTATGCCACTGATTTCCCTTTCGTTTTTCCGTGTCACTTGTCTATATTTGTCTTAATGTAATTGTTTCTATTTTATTGTTTATTATACAGTCAATGACCTTTAATTATATCTATTTAAACGAGCAACACTATAGGGAAAAACAATAATAACTTGATATTTTATTTTTGCTTTCATTTCTACTTTTATAGGTAAAGGTGTGGTTCCAGAATCGACGAACGAAACATAAACGTATGCAACAAGAGGAGGAAGCTAAAACAAATCAGAATGGTAGTAGTAATAATAATAATGGTAATAATAAATCAAATACACAAAATAATCAACAGAACAATAATAGTCATCATATAAATAAATGGAAACAGGAAACTGGTGAAGATGGCCAATATGGTGAATACATTGACATGGATATGGACGATGATTGTGTTAGTGATGTCGAAAGTGAAACATAAATATATGTTCATACGTTTGTTTCGGTTTTTTCTTTTAAAAATATGTGCAAATTGTTTTTTTCTTCGATTATTATTATTCTTTTAAAGAACTAGTGCCAATTATTGTGTGCCAAACTTTTTTAATTTAAATAGTGCCAACATGTTTTAGAACAAAACAATGGAAAAGAATAGATTATGTTGCAGTGCAAATGATGTAAATATGTTTTTAAAATTCCTTTTAATTTATTATTACCTTTGTATCGAAATAATTCTTTTTTTTTTTTCGCAAAATTCCCTGTATTTATTCAATGTAAATAGTAAAAAAACTGTGGACAATTCTTGGTCTCTATATTGTTGATTATTCTAGAAAACAGAAAGAAAGGAATAATTGAATGAAAACTGTATGATGAAGTTTAGACAAAACAAATTTGTAAAATTAATACCAATTTTATTTTTCCTGTGATTTTTCTTTAATATTATTTTTTTTGTTTTTCAACATATCTACATATATATTTTTTTTATATACCTATAAATAATTAAAATAATTCAGTAAATGTGTGTACGATTGTTGATAAATTTTTTTACTTATCTGAAAATATTTATTGTGGTTTTTCATTTCTTTGTAAAAAATAGTAATAATATTAATGATAATAATAATAATAATTTAAACCACAATTTAGATCTTTAAAGTCTTGTAGAAAAATTATGTTGTACTTAAAAGAATCTTGTAAAAAATCAAGAGAAACGTGAAATATATCTGAAAGAAATTTTAATCTTTGTATATTTCATCCATTCGTTCAATAGACTTGATTATCCAACTATACAAATTAGAGAGAAGCACATATTCTAGCCCTAAAGAAGCATCACATGACATCAACTTAACAACGCGTCCAGTCTAACAACGTGTTAGGGTACATTCATATTGAAACATTGTCTTTAAAATGAGAACGGCGCACGTGTGCGATTTGGGATGGTTTCAGCACTGCTTCAACATTAATCAGTCTCGTAAGGTTTTGACCTCTCAGACTGTAAATTTTAGAACATCAAGATCATAAAGAATGTTGAATCCTAGTAAAGTAAAGTCAAGTTAAGTCTTATTTCTATCGTGCATTGGACAGTTCTAAGCTCTACAGCCTCCTCAGTTCTTTAAAGTCATAAATCGTGTAAAGAGATCACAATTTTGCCATAGTTCCCTACTTACAATTAGTTGTTTTATTACAATAACTCATAAGAGTAGTTACTTCCGATTTAACATTCTTTGCGAAGTTGATGTTCTAAAATTTATAATCTAAAAGGTGGAATCATACGAGAATGAGCTTCCGTTTTTTGCTGCGCTAACACGGATAATCCGCGAAAACTATAAACCAGAATACACTCTACTGCTATAACGAATAGAATTTGAGTGTTTTAGATAGGTGTGGATATTACTAAATCTGATGAGATGATTCTACGGATATATCGTACAGATTTGTTGATTTCCAACTATATTTAAAAAGGAATACCAACATAAACATTTAAAATACTCCAATATCGTTAACAAATAGCTTGTACATAAGGTGGGTATAATAGCGACGACTCAACAATTACAATGTGACGTAAGCCATTAATTATAACCTAACCTGTGGTTAGGACTTAACAAGCTGTCACTAGTAGATTGTTAGCGGGTTATTTATGAGAATTTAAACGCGGACTCTCCAGCTAAAACATTCACCACAATAAATAGAAAGCGGCATATTTGAAACTATTTATTAAACATATACAATCGAAAATTTTTTTGAAATCAATGATTTTAATAAAAAGAACAGAAAAATTAGTGATTAGTGATTATCTCTGGTTAATTTTGCCATGTAAAGATTAGATCAAATTGCAAAAATCTACTATAATAAATATATTAGTTGGCCATGCATCAAACAACATTCCTGACTAATTATGTTGAATTTATAACAAGTTCTCTTTTTTTTGTTGTTGTTGTTGATGTTGGTAAATCCATCCCACAAAACAACATCATTATTCGACCTTTACGTTAAGTTTAATTGTTGCAACAATAAAAATATTTTGACGATTACACTGTCATTCCCGGAATATTTCTACCTAAAACGAGAAAAGGGAAAAATATCAAATTAAATACTGGACAGACCAGATTTTTGTATAAAAATGCGCCTATTCAACACTTTTTTTGTTAAACAATTAAATTTCAAAGATTAAAATCAACAATTCCCAAAATTTTATTATCAAATTGTAGCGAAAGTTGTACACAAATTGCGTAAATTTTCATAGATTCTACGATAGCATTTGATTGTGTGTGTTTGAGTTATTAAAAAGAAAAAAAAGCTACATTAAATTACTAGTTAATTACTAGTTTTTTGGTATAGGTATGGATATCTACAGGTAGATAATGATTGCTGTAATCATTTCTAACACTATAATTATTTAAAATTTAAATTGTTGATTATTTAATTGTGTGTAGGATTGATTAATTCTTTTTTTTTTATAATTATAATTATTTTCGAATTTCTAAGAACAAGTAGGAAAGAATGTTAAACAACCAAACAATTTCCTATATCAGCTATGGTGCTACAAATCATTTATAATTTCTTGATAAATAACAGTCATTCAAATGATGTGAGAGGAAAAAAGATAGATTGTTGAACAAAAAAAAATGTTAATCGCTCGGTTAATTAATAAATTGATAAATAACAAATGATTTATCTTTTCCAAGGTTAATAATGTTATAAGTCAGCAGTTTCTTAACGTTTTTCAATGGAATACTTAAACAAAAAAAATGCACCTATTTGAAAAATTAAGACAATTAGAACAAGACGGAAACTGTAGAGCTCTAGGTGAAATTTGTAAATAAATGAGTCTCAGCAATTTATATTTAGAGGCTATAAATTTCTAATCTTAAGTTTTGCGTCAACCACATCAAACATTCCATTAAAACATACAAAACATCGATGTTAAATTTATCCCTTGACTCTTGAGATCATTATTTGTGTTGTGATTTTCTATGCACCTATTCATGTATTTCTAATTGTAAATACTTTATGAGAAAGTATTTGTACATTTTTTAGTAAATACTGTCTTGTAATATGCTCTGCACTACCCTGCGCTGCTCCTGCACCTCAATGTGCGCTCGGCCGAGTGTTAGGACTGCAAGGCATTCTTATACAACATTTTGAGAACTACTGCATGTTTTCAATCTCATACTGTTTATAAACACAACAAATTAATAGTAAGTAGTGTTGACATCAATGTAACGCCTTTACTAGTTCGTTTTGTTGCCTGATTTTTTTTTCTAAGGAGTGTTAAGACTAAATTCCCATCGAATAAATTTGATTCAAATCTAGACTAATATCTCACGAAAATATCTATCATAAAGATTAAACAATATTGGTTTATAGTTATTTTATTGTTAGACATACAATTATCATGTTTAATTAAATTTTGGATAGTTGTATTATCGCCTTGATTTCAGATTGTTGCGAATAAATTGATTGATCAAAATGTTGGTAGTTGACCTTTTTAACGTTTTCTTCTTTTCCGTCGCCTTCTCATTACTAATATTATTATCTTCTAGGTAGTGGTCCCTTCTCATCATTTATTCGAAACATATATAATAGATATAGGTGAGAGAGTAAATAAAAAAAAAACGAAATAAACACCACTAGAGAGTTTTATAGTCATGTAATTGTCAAGTATCCTATATGTAACCCATTGTATAACTTGAATTGTGTGATACGACGTTTAAAAACAAGTCATTTAACAGGATTAGATTACAAA
Source organism: Iselma pallidipennis (assembly GCA_037464855.1). Taxonomy (NCBI): domain Eukaryota; kingdom Metazoa; phylum Arthropoda; class Insecta; order Coleoptera; family Meloidae; genus Iselma; species Iselma pallidipennis. Next base: position 158 of record JAZBHA010001417.1, on the reverse strand, counting down.
TAGAAGAAGAATATTGTGTGTGTGTGTGTGTAGACCGAAAACACGAAAAGCTCTATCTTTTGATTTTATATAGTTTCGAATTGAGTGGGATAACCGGCTAAGAATTGATCGATTAAACTTTTTTTCTATTACCATTATTATTATTATTATTTTTATTA
>JAZBHA010001416.1:708-17704 GCA_037464855.1 Iselma pallidipennis | reverse complement strand
TTGACCTTTCCAACAGACAAAAACTCTAATTCATTACCATCACTTACGTAAACAATGAATTTTTAACTATTAAATTACAATTACGAAAAAGGAACAAAAAAACAAGGTTTTATATACGAAATTTCGTCAAAATGATCCAATGGAATTATTAATTCAATTTTTTATTCAAGAAAATCATTAGAAATGATGATGTTGATATTCTTGTTTTATTTTTTTAGGCTTCATTTTATTTAAATTACCGATCTCAAGTGAATACTTAATTTACTGATGTCTTTTAACTTTTTTTTATTCTGTTTTCGCATTTTTATTTCGATACAAACTTTCATATTGTTGTAGTTGAATTATTTGCGTATGATTTTATGATTTTTATTTCACACGGAACCACTATGCATAAATTAAAATGATAAGGTCAGCAATATATTTGACTAATAAAACCACAGAAAAAGACTGGCTACCTCTAAAAGCTTATTAAAATTGCAACTTTCTTTTTCGGTTGAATTGTTTTCTTCAAGCAATATTAAAAAGGAAACTTTTTATCAAAAATTTTTTCCTGTAATCACTCACAATCAGTTATTTATAAGAAAAATTTATCAATTTTACAGGTTGTAGTTTATGTTTTGGATAAAATCGTATGGATGCTTATAATCACAGCTGTAACAACACAAGCTTTACAAATTGCTGGTGTTGTCGATACACCTAAAGCTCTTGGTGATATCACATATAAACAGGTAAATTTCTTATCAATACCTATATATAATTTAGTTTGATTACTAATTTAGTGTATATTTTTTTGTTGTTCTTAGGACGGTGAATACAGTTTCCAGATGCAAGTCGGCGATTCTGATGTACGAGGCAAACGACAGACTGAACAAAGATCTCAATTTATTGATAATTTATTTAATGTAAGTATTCTATAATAGTATAAACGGTACTTGTCTAGTTACTATTGTACAGATAAAATTGAGGATACACGTGGAATTTAATTTTGAACGAGAATTTCTGATTCCCGTTAGAGCTTTTTTCTTTCTTCTTTTGCTTTAAACAAACAGATGAACTTTCCAAATTGCCGTTGTTCAACGGCAATTCCTAATTGCCGTATAATAATCAGATCTATTATAGTTAGTTGTATCTCTTTTTTGTAATTTTCATTGTCATATCCATTTTGTTTCATTATCGCTAATGAAGCGTGGCATTATGTTTCATTGATTTTTTGCGTGAAAATAATTATGAACGAGTTTTACATGAATAACACCTTTTTGCTTCCGTAAGACCTTCTTCTTCTATTTCTTTAGATTTGTTTTATTTATAGTTTGAATATTTTTCGCACTAAATAATAAACGATACATATTAATGTAACTATAAGTGAAAAACTGCCTGTAATAATAATAGCCATTGAAATAATATAATTTTTCTTAATAAATAATATTTTGAATGTCAATCAAATAATATATTAGAGTTACTTGATTTTGGTTGAAACAAAATGGATACGATTTTTTCAGACAAATAAACAAATACCTAAATACAAATCAGCATAATTTTTTTTTAATAAATTCAATTTTTACCAGAAACAATTTGGCCAAGGTGATTACTTCTTCAGGATTGATCGGTCAAAAGTTATAACAGCAATAATGTAGATGAATAAAGTAAGTGGATAACTGTTCACCATTTACCATCATCATCATCATCATCACCTCAAAAAAATATCATGTTTTCCGATATTTTTCCTTATTTTTTTTTGTATAATAACTCCCTATAATTGTAATAATTGTATTAATATGTAAGTTATTTATTTTGTTTTGTTATCAGATACCGATCTCTGCTTTACGAGCTGTAAATAATTTGGTGCAAAGTACACGTCCTGCTATACAGAGTATTAGAGAATTTGCTTCTAAACGATTTGATAGAGCAGATAAAAGTTCAGTGAAAGATGATCAGAACCAAACAAAATCACCACGATTGTATCCTGTTTTTGTGCGATCAAAGGACGAGAATGATCAACAATGAACTACTACATAGCGTATTGATAATGCTGTTTGTTTTTATAATAGAATATGACATTTACTATATTGTTTTCAATTTATTATTCAAAATATTCTTTATTTTTCATTATTTATTAACTCATTTTTGTTGATTATTGCATAATTGTACCTATATGTTAGAATTTCTATATTCGTTGATAATTGTGTAGACTTTTCTTGTGATATTTTGTAATTTTCTAACGGAAATATATGTTTTTTATAATATACGAGTAGGTAATTGTTTTTCAGTTCAGAAAACCTGAGAAGTAGTTTTCAACTAAAGGCTTCCTCAATTGCTTTGTCTACACTCGTTTATATTTTGTTAATAAAATTATTCTATAGAAACTGAGAAAGTACTATTTTCTTATAGATCGACTTTTCAACACCTCTTAAATTGAATTTATTATTCATAAAATAACTTTCATAGAAGTTACTTCCGGCTATCATATGCATACTTTTCCTTTTTTTTATATAAAATCAGTAAAGAGACTCTATTACTCCTCTACTTATATCACAAATTCACTTCCGTACTGATTAAGGCAATTTTGATAAAAATATATAATTAAAAAAGTAAAAGAAATCTAAAGTTGATTTCCAGTTATTTCCTAATGTTTTTTCATTGATTATTATCATTTCATACGTCTTTAAAGGGCTCGTATTTAATTTATATTGATTGGGCAAATATTTTTTTGCTATCAAAGCAGATTTTCACATACATCTCCTCTTAGCATTCAGTTTTAAAGAATTTTCACAAATAGGTGTAGAGACAGTAATTAAATCAGTGTTTACCAAAGCCCGGCCCGCGGGCTGTCTGCGGTCCGGGAATCCCCACTGTGCGGTTTGCGACTTTCTTTTGATAATACTACGTACAATTATCAATCATTTATTTAAAAAATGTTTTCAATTCAATTTACTTTGTGCTTTATTCACATAAATTGCACATAATATTGATGTCTTTCCAATAGTATCTTAATATTTTTTCCTGGGGATGGTTTATGGGTTCCGTGAGTTGACCAAGTTTGAAGACAATGCAACCCTCCAAGTTTCCTTTGTTGAAGTATTCAGTCCTTTAGTCAAATTTTAATTATCATCATTTGCATTTCCCTTCATTTGTTTGAATATGAAGGAAAGAATGCAAAAGGGCTAGAGACATTAAAAACTGACAGAAAAAGTCCAACAGAGAAAGCTCAAGAGCTAAAACAGAACTGTGAAGAGTTGCCACAATTGATTAAGAAGGAAATATTTTGTTCGAAAATCTAATTTATTTTATAGATACAACTAGAATACCTACATTTATTAAATTGTATATTTGGTTGTATAGATAATAATAGAAACTCAAGTCGGATAAATTTGTTAGAAATTATTGTGATAACAATAGAAACTCAAGTCGGATGAATTCGTTAGAAATTATTGTTCTACTTGTAGAAGCTAATCGAATAAAGCTTTAAATTTAAAACATTGGCATTGGGCCCCCCTGACCCATACTTGTAATTTGCAATTTTTGAGGTACAATGTTGCATAATCAGGCGGAGGTTCAATACCTGTAGGTACTATAGTTCAGTAAATAGAGACTTAAAAATGCCAAAACTTCAAAAAAATTCCGAACAAGCTGAATTTTTGTGGAGACCTTTATTATGATGTCCTAAACATATCCTAAAAAGTCCCCTTAATTCGAGCCATGGGTTTTTGTTTTTTAGGGGGTGAAAGCGGGTGAATTGTAGTTTTTAGCATTTATCTCGAAAATTATCAATTTTTCCGGAAAAATGGTAATGACAGGAAATGTAGTTCATACAATTCTACACAAAAAAAGTCCTTGGCCTTTTTGTCGTAAAATCAACCGTTCCAAAGATATCAACTAAATTATGTCTGAACAGAAATTGTATAAACTACATTTTTTCTCATGACCATTTTTGTCGAAAAATTGATATCTTTCGAGATAAATGCAAAAAACTACAATTCACCCGCTTTCACCCCCTAAAAAACAAAAACCCATGGCTCGAATTAAGGGGACTTTTTAGGATATGTTTAGGACATCATAATAAAGGTCTCCACAAAAATTCAGCTTGTTCGGAATTTTTTCGAGGTCAAAACCTCTATTTACTGGACTACTAGGGCTGGGCGCGGTCTTCGATATACCTATCGATAAGAATATCGATATATCGATATGACTTTTAAATTTTATCGATATATCGAATTATCGATAATCATCAATATATCGAAATATCGATGCATGATATTGATTATCTTTCGATATTTTGTGTTGGCAGCTATCGATATTTTTTTATACGTATATTGGTAATTATTCACACGTAGGCATATTTGGATACGAAACATGGATCGTTGCGACTGCAAATGAGGGGTGGGCGATTAAAACGTAACTTCTCCAATTTATTTATTTTTTCGTTATTGGGAGTATTTTTTTTTATACTTGCAACACTAGATTACATCGTTTAAACATACTAAATCGTGTCAATGCTCAATATTTCTTTTGATAAGATAAACATTTCCTATAAAAAGTCACTTTTCCACCAAAATCTTAAGCTGGATACACTACGCATTGGACGTGAGATCTTTAGTACAAAGAAAAATTAACGTTGCTGTCAAAAATTTGTGGAGGGGGTTGGTCGGATAAAGAAATGCTGCACTGGTACAAGGCAATAGATGAAGAATACTTTGAAGAAATCCATGATGAAGATAAGGAGATGGAAAACTCATCTGATTGTTTGGCACAGGAAGAACCTTGTCTTCATGTTCGAATTATCTACTATTTGATTCCAATATTAATAAAAAAACTTAGTTTAAATTTTTTGAAAATGTAGCATTTTCACTAGAGTCTTACAAAGTGTCACTTTTCCACATTTGTTTTGTCTGTAACTTGTTGTATTTTGCAGAGATGAAGACCTAATAAACTGCATTCGATAGAGACTTTTTTTGACTATTCTATGGGACTTTCTCCAAAAATGTACATAGAATTAGTTAAAAGATATTTAAGTTTATCGATTTCTATAAAATTTGTAAAAATGGAAATGTTGCGTTTTGAACGCTCACTCCTCAAATAGCTATTTATTTTTGTCGTTATGTCGTTATTTTATTAACAATTTAGTTATCGATTTATCGATATATCGATAAAATATCGATACCTATATCTAGATAATATCGATATGCCAAGAAACCCCGATATATCAATAATTATCGATATTGTCGAACATCGAAATATCGATATCAAAATTCCAATAACGCTCATTGTCAGACCTAGTAGGTACAGGTACAGGTTTCCAGAAAAATGAACACCTCAGTGGCCGCATTTATCTGTTCAATTTCACTCTTTAATAAACACTAGAAAGATTTCCTGAAAAAGATGTTTCGCTTTATCAAAAACCAATAGTAGATAAACTTCAAAATTTTGTATCGGTCAGTGATGCCAGTCGTTCCCTGATACACTTACTAGAATTAGTATATTGTTCATGATTGTATATATGTAGTATTTATACCACCATTCCACCATATTTCTACTTGCTTTCTCCTTTGTTTGGAGGTCCCGATGGACGTTGAGAGGTACATTATCCTGCTAAATCTCAGTTTAGCATAATTAAGGGCCACTATTTTGTTTTAAGTTTGGACAACGCTGGTACTGTTACTTGTTCCATTCAACAAACGGTTTTATAGATGATTTTGTAACAACATTCGACTCAGATCATGGTAAACCAACATTGTACCGTGTAAGTACTTCAAATCATAGAAATAAACGTGTAATTACTTCCAGGAATAAGTTGTAGAAAATAACAAAACTTGATAAAATGTCCGCTTGAGTTCGATATTTAAGTTCAATGTTTCATTTATTATCAAATTAATTACCTACATATATTTAGGAAGACTATCGATCCAATATTTTTCTTTAAAAACCTATGTTGATCAACTATTTTTTGTATTGCCGGTTTTTCCCAAGGGCACTCGAAAATGGTAATTTGAAAATATTTTTAAAATTGTGCGTCAACCGAAGCTGTAAGATTTAGAAAATAGATACAGTAAAAACTCGACCATTCGGATTAGAAGGAAATGAGTAGCTCGGATAACGAGAAATCCGGATTATCGAATATTTGTATGTTTGTAGGCGCTTTTCGTAATATACAAGATGTCCTGTGTGATCTGGATAATTGAGCTCCGGATAGTATATGAGTGCACCGAGTCTGCATCTACAACAGCAAATTTATTCTACTGAAATGCTTCATTTTATTGTGATATTCCCAAATAATTACGTTTTATGTTTATACCTAAGAATAATATTTCCATTCAACAGTTATTTTCCGTAGCGCAAATATGAATCATTTTACGTCAATCTTTCCACCGAATTCAAATAATTTTTGTAAGAAATAATGAAATGAATATGAAGAGCTCACTAGTCATTTATTATAAATTGTGACCTTTGTTAATTGGTCTGCCTAAGGCTAAAGTATTCCCAAGTCAAACAAGTATGTGTGAGTCTTTATATATATAAATGTAAAAAGACAAAAATTGTAGCTTAGTCGGTAGTGAGCAGGACACCATATAAAAGCTCCAAACTTCAACTAATATATTATAGTGAGATAAGTGTGGCGATTTTTAATTTTTAAGTAAGTTGAAAAATTATATGAAATTATAAAACTTTCAATAAAGGAAATGTGAAGTACTTGATTGTACAAAAAAAGTGATTCAATGACAAAGGGCCTGTATTTTTTTCGCATTAATTTCGTGAATATGCAACAAAAAACTTCTTCTGCGTCAGAGCTAATTTACTTGTTTTCCTTGATGTTACACTGCAAATATTGAGTACACCTGAATCGCGTATAACTTTCAGAATTGTTTATTAAAATTTATTAAAATTATGCAAATAACAATAGAGTAATTATCAAAAAACTAACAAAAAAAATTTGTTTTGCTTAAAAATAAAGGAAAATTCCTCACGACCAATTAATCGAAATTAACATGTTTAACTCATTAGATTAAAACATAAATTTAAACAAAAGCCTTGAAAATTGGAAAGATTCTATAAACAAAGGAAGCTAATTCTGTAGTCTGTAGTAGTGTTTAATATAAACGTTAACTTCTATCACTTCATACGTTATAATAATTATACCGTCCATCTTTATGGTTCGAAACAAGTTTAGTCAAGGGTACAAGTCCACAAATTAAATACGAATTTTATTTATTTCAGCTTGTTCTGTAAAGTAATCTTATAAAAATGTTTACTATCCTTCAAATTGCGTTATGTTTACCATTATTAATCCAGGCAAAACCTGGAAATGTTGAAGCTGGTGTTTCCGTATCAGCTGAAGGGGTGAGTTGAGAAATAACCTTTTAATATAGGTATTTTTATTTTAATTACTTATCGACTTTCTAGGCACCGCCACCAGTTTATATTGATAAAGGTGGTAATGTTGGTGTCAATTTTCTTGGTTATAGAGCATCAGCAGGACTTGGTGGTTTATTAACAGGAGATGCAACAGCTGGTGGTTTACATGCTGAAGCTGGAACACCACATGGACAAGAGGCTGCAGCTGGTCTAGGTGGAAGTATTGATTCTAATGGTAATACAGATGGTTTTAAATATCATTACCATAATAAAGGAATTGATACAATCAAACTATTAAAAACATTTATTGATCGTGAAAGACAACATACGTCTGACACTTTAGAACCGCTTGATTAGTTTTTCATAACATAGTTTTGTTTAGATGAAACAATTTTTATATTATAGTATAAAAAATAGTGTTGATAATGTAATACATGATAATTAATAACAATAATAATAATGATAATAATAAAGATTTCGAAGAATTTAGAATGGAAAAACGATTGTATTTTGAACTTGCCTTTCAGGGTTGAATAATTATCAAATGATTCATTTATATATTTCACGCAATAAGAAGAAGAAAATTGTTGTTTCACAGAAATATTTCCAAATCATTTTTTAATTTCCTTGAATGGTCGTTATTTTGTTAATTTCTAAAAATTGTTAAATGTGCAACATAAAGGAGACAACTTGATTGCAATTACTTTATGATTTAATTCAAGACTGCCTACAAAAAAAAGGTGTTACGGTTTAAAATCTAGACCAAAAAAGAACAGAAAAAAAACTCAAAGCTTTCTACAGATTTCTGTGTGAAACATAAATGGAACTAATCGAAATGAAATGAAATCAATTTCTTAAAATTATTATGTAATGTTTTTTAGGTAAATCAGGAGGTCTCTATGCAGGTGCAACAGCTGGTGGTGATGTCTCAGCTAGTGCTGGTATTGAAGGTTCATCTTCGGCTGCATCTTCTGGTGCATTCCATGCAGAATTTACAAAGACCGTTTCAGCACCAGCACCAGTTGCAACAGTCACAAAATATAAAACTGTTGAATCACGTTATGCTGAAGTACCAGAGGAACAACCGAAAACTACATACATTCAACGAACTGTTGTACCAAATTATGTTGAAAAAACTGTACGTGTTCCTACTTATGTTGAAAAAGTCGTTAGAGTACCTAGTTATGTTGAAAAAACTATTAAAGTACCAGTAGAACCGACAGTTGTTGAAAAAGTCGTTGAAGCTCCCGTTGAACACGTTAAAGTACATCGTGTACATAGACCACGATATCATTTCCATAAATACATGTACGTTCAAACTATTATAGAAGGAAATCTCTTGTTTTTATGCATACCTGCAATTTTTATTTACAGAGGTAGTCGTTTCGGAGGAGGTTATGGAGGAAGTTACGGAGGTGGCTATGCAGGAGATTATGGTGGTTATGGAAGTGGTAATTATCAAGCTACAGTTACGAAAACTGTCAATCCTCAAGTATTCAATGATATTTTCAATGTAACTAAGAAAGTTTCCTTAATTACAAAAGTGTAAAATGTAATATTTTCTTTTTAGATTCCAATTCAAACACTTGGAGCTGTTAGTAAGCTAGTTAGTGGAATTGCTGGTGGAACTAGTGGTTCACTTTCTGTATCAAAATCTGTAGCCGTAGGTAGAAAATAGTTCATTCACAGCAATTTTTTGCCCAATTTTTATAAAAAATATTATATTGCTATTTTATACAATACATAATGAATAAAATCTATAAATTAAACATTGTTATTAATTCAATTAAAAGTTGCATGAAGTGATTTTAATCTAGAAAATGTGGGTAGTCCGGATTTGATCCAAATGAGTTTAGCAACTCATCATTGACCTAAAAATGTGCCAACGTCAATGAACGTTTAACAATCATCAAAAACAACAAAAAAAAAAGAAGGCGACAACAAATAGGAAATAGAAACAGTATCGATAAACTTTATAAGAAAAATCGAATACGTTGACAATTTTATAACCGGATAATTGAGGGAAAATTAATGAAATGGAACAGGTAAATGTATAATAAGAAGGTCGAGTTCTTCCACTTCTAGAAATCGAACAGAAAGCAACTGCAATTGTATACAAGTTGTTGTGTACCTTGCTGTTGTTGTTGGTGTTGTTGTTGTTGTTGTGGTTGTTGTTGTTATGGTTGTTGTTGTTGTGTTTGTACTGCAATATTGCAATAGTGGTAGGAGATTTTAACGTTAGGTTAAGCGAGAAACTCGCAGCATTAGACTATTGCAGCCGGTGGATAACAGGTCTGTTCTGTATTTTAGAAGCATTTCTTGAGTGAGGTGAGTTTATTTTGACTTTTTGTGAATTATTGGCAGTAATTAGAGTAATTTTACTAGAATTTAATCAATAAGAAATGGTCTTTTGGCCGTTAGATTTAATTCAGAAAAGGGGCTATCCTTTACTTTTTTTTTTGGCAACAGCTTTATCAATATTTGTCTTTTTTTAGCTTTTTAGATTGTAATTGCTTGTATTTATTTGTTAATTTATTTATTTATTGGTATTAAGAGACGAAACATTATTTTCTAATAGTTTTATATAACTCGACTTTCTAAAATATGGTTCCAAAGAATTAAATTTGTTTTTAATTAATTCTCTGTAATAAATGTTAGTAATTTTCGCAGATAATTACATATTTGTTGTGTAGCCATGGGTAAATATTACATATCATTTTGTATTATGTACGAAAATTTGATCTAATTATAAGCCACAATAGAGTTTTCAATTAGGTATGTTATTTTTATCCGCTGAAGGTTAAACCTAATAAACCTATTCTAATTATCATTCTGGATACATCGAAATTTTATGTATTATTTGTTTTTCTAGAAACGAAGAAGAAAAATGTCCAAGTTCGTTGCAATTATTTATTGTTTTATCGTGATTGTTGCTTCAACATTAGCCAAACCGGCAAACAACGAGCAATTAGATAAGGTGAGGATTTTACAAAAGAACATTACTTCATAGAACGTGCCCAGTTTTTTCCTCTATCTATTTACTTCAAACTTTGTAATCAACTTTCTCTCTTCTAATAATAATCATAATATTGATAATAGTCGATGATATATGTGAATTTAATTTCTTTTTTTTTCTATCTATTATTATTATTATAAAAAGGCAACCGTAAATGATGTAGCAGCCAATAGTGTAACAGCTGAGAAGAAAGCTGATGTTGTTGCTGCTGTTAGTACACCTGCTGACAGTACTACTGATGATAAGAAAGAAAATGCTATTGTACAAATTAGTGGTATAACAACAGGAATTGAACAACCAATTAGTACATCGGCACCATTCAAACCACAACGGGCTGGTTCCACTTTCGCTCGTTTAATTGATGATATTTTCCAGGTAATTTGGAACAAATAATACTAAAAATATTTTCAAAGATGATGTAAGTTATCGTTAAATTGCACTTTTCAATATGCATTCAATTAGAACTTAATCATAATAAATTAAGGACGAAATTATTACCATAATTTCAATTGAAATTCTTTGATTATAAACGATGACTAACATGCATCCAGTTGAGAATTTTTCTAAATTATATTAAAAACCATTTTTAATTTTTAGATTCCTATTAATGTTCTACAAAATGTTGCTCGATTAATTACAAGTCCTTTCATGGGTAATAGGGACAAAACAGATTCATTACAATAAATCTCATATATTTCTATTGGAATATAATAGAATTTTTATGTAAATAGTTCTAGTTTGTTATAAATAAATTTTTATTTAATTATATTCATCTATATTTCTTTAAAAATTGTTTTTGTTTTGTGCTAATAGAGCAAAAAAGCATAAATTGAAATCGGTGTTGACGCAAGTTGTTGCACAAAATCAAGAGGAGACTCACTAATTTCAGTTTCAGCAATAATGACAAAATTTTATTTCCATTTAATGTATCATTTCAGCCACAATTTTATTTTTATTTACTACTCTTCTCTTTTCTCTTAATTTATTTGTTATGACTGTAATAAAATGAACAGGTAGGGAAAACACAGTTAAAGAAAGTTATCATTGCTTTTTATTTTAATTTTGAAAATTTCTAGTTATATAGGTTCTCGATTACCTTTTAACTAATTTTAGGCCTCCCTGAAGCATTTTTTCAGTGGTTTTTCAGGCATATGTAATTAGTAGATAATTGCTTACCTACTGTAATTGGTAGGTTAATGGTTTATTTTTAATAACGTGGTCACCTTATATCATTCCGGTTTCAATTGTCCAATGGGTGAGCTATCATTTGCTACACCAGATCATCAGTTATGCCTGCATTATTACCAAAAAATAGTATTTGTTGTAATCCGATAATTTATGCAAGACTTGATATACCCGTTAGATTTCAAATATTGTTTTTTCCGCGAAAAGGGACTTAAAATGTTGTATTATTCTTGAAAATTCAAGTAAAATAAAGATTTGTATTTCAGTTTCGACAATTTTGAAAGACAATAACCTGTAATAATGAAGATGTTTCATGTGAAATTTATGAAACTGGACCATCAAAGTTCAAAATTCTGATGAAACCATAAAATGTGCAAAAAACGATGGTGATGAAATTAATTTCAGTATTTCAGCACAGTTTAAATTTATATGATCTTCATAAGTCTGATTATACTGAAATATTTATGAAACAAGAAAAGTATCTATTGTTAAATTCATGTAATAATTGAATAAAACATCCATTAAACAGAATTATATCATTGATTTCCGTCGAAATCACTTGTCGGTTTTTCCACTTGAATTTTATTAAATAATCATTACTTTTCTTTTCAATAATCCGAGGAAAAAAGTTATAATTTCACTTTCATTCCAGTAAATTTACGAAAAACAGAAAAAAAAACATCCACTATTGTCAGTAGTTACATTTCGATTGGATTATGATGATGTAATAATTGCAATAGGAATTTCTTGGAAAATGGTCGTTTCTTTTTCCTTGGTTTTTTTCATTTTTATTCTTTCTTACTCAACTAACATTATGTATTTGCTACAATATCAGGTGATATTTTCACTGGACTTTCACTTGTATCTCTAAACACGTCAATATTTTGGCAACTGATTAACGAAAATTGAAGATCTTTTTTATCCCATAGTTTATTAAACATTCACTTGCAGATACTGTCTCCTCTAACAGACATTTCTTCTAATTTTACTACATTAACTATAAAACCAAGTTGTGGTCTTAATTACTTTATTGTGAATTGAAAATCGTTAATTGGTCATATGATAATTTCGTAAGTTTCTACTGATCATCTGGACGAGTTCAAGAGAAGTCAAATTGCATAACATTCTTTAAGTATAGACTAGAAATATAATAATTTTCTAATTAATTTGCTGTAACAGTAACAACAACAACAACAATGATCTAGAATTAATACAGAAAAGTCATTGAAGTGGAACCTGGAAGGAAAAGAATTGAATAATCTCTCGCGGAATTGATAAGTTAAAATTGTAATTGTTTTAACAATTTTCCAACAAATGTCTTCTAGCAATGAATTATTTAATAGCTTTCAAAATTTCTCTGCAGATACAACAATAATAATAATAATAATACGATTCTAATTCAGTCTAACTTTTATTTTCGGTTTATTTATCTCGAAATAATTAGCGAAAATGCAATACAAGTTACGAACCAATTAGCCCAAGTTAAAATTCTATACAAGGCACTTAACTAATGTTTAATTAAAAATTGCTTTAAGTTTTGATTAAACTGCCAATTATTTTGCCATGTAGCGAACCAATAGTGCGGTGAAACTTTTGTTAATTCCATGGTAGATTAAAATTTTACTATTTTGCTTAGGTTTTTATGAAATGACGAGGGATCTTTTTTATCGAGAAAGCTTTATACATCGACACTTTGTTTCAAAATGAAAGTGTTAATTCGAATATTTAACTAATAGTGTTTTTTAAATAAATTTCACCTTTACAGCCATCTCAATTATAATATTTTTTTACAGCCTTTGATACAAAAATAATAAAAAAATGACGCAATTTGTTATTAATTAGAAAAAAATCGATGTCTATCTTTTTTTCAGTTGAAAACAGGAGTGGTCTTTTGATATTGATTTTTGCTTATGTAATATAAGTGATTTTTGAGAATTTTTTCAATATTTATTTTGTCAAGTTTTTTTAATAAAAGAATAATACACCTATGTGTATAAACAAGAAAAAATAGAATAAATATTAAAACATAGTTTTGTAGTTGTTTTACAACTTTCAAACTAATGTTAAATGATTAGTTGAATTCTGAAATTTTGCAATCATTAATCGGTCAATTTCAGTCTAGTTCCATTCGTGAGAGATAAACAGGAAACTGAAACAATACAATTAATGATTTTTTGATAATAATCTCGATAGTATCATAAAAAATTTGTCATAACAACATTAATAATAATAACAATTGTGTAAATATTTAATGATTTTGTTTGTTGAGATTGTTGTATATGAGATGGTACTGAAGCGGTACCATTTCCATTTCTCCTCCACTTTCAACATCGTTCTACTGTAACCAACTTGGCTAGTGTTCAATTTACTTTCAGACCAGCTACCAATTATTAAAGTTGATTTTATTTACATGTCCCAATTATAATAAATAAACTAGAATTCATTTATACAGAAAAAAACAAGTTCAATAAAAATAATAACAAAATGAAGATTGATAGTCGATAAAAACTGTGTCGGTTTGTGTAATCATCTTCAAGAATAGTGAATCTATAATACTTTTCTGTTTTTCCTTCAAACTACTAAACATGTGCTGAATTAATTAATAACAAATCAATAATTTTCTGTGGATATTAACTGTGAATATTTCTACAGTCTCTGTTTTTAAATCTACTGGGTTATTGGTTTATTTATTCGAACAAGTAAGTAAAAGTTACAGAAACCCACTTTCTGGATTAATTACTCAATTTAAAAGATAATTTCAACAACTTGACTTTTTACATAAAACACAGAAAAAAATACTATCAATTTAATTATTCGCAACTTTTATTATATTTAGGTAATCAAAACGATGTTCTATCAGGATTACGTTAATTGCATCTGTGATGCGGTTTTTAAATGTGGTGGCCTTATTATTTCATATAAATATTATCCAAATAAACATCTTCATAAGATTTAAATTTAAAATTAAACTAACTGTGGTGAAATTTATAAGACTTTATATTAATTCATTGTATTGTTTACACAGTAAATGGTTAATTTGTTTTTGTGTATTTTAAAGGTGTACGTTTATTTATTAGTTTATACCAAATAGTTTTTCATTTAACAATTAAATTATGCAGTTATTTGCTCAATTACCTATTGATCCTTTTGTGGGAAGACAAATTATATCCGAGTAAATATAATTAACGTATTAATAATATTATAGACAAAATGTGGCCTTCCAATTGGCCTTAACCGCTACGAAAATTTACTTTAGAGAGACAGAAAAAATTTGCCAATTGATCCTTAAACCAAATAGTCACTATATAGTTATGAAAATATATGTAAATTATTGCTGAATAGTTTGTTTAAACTTTTGACACATTTACAAATATGGTCATAATTATTTTTTGAATAAAAATACAAAATAAAAAACTTTCTCCTTATTATTAATTTCTGTTTACAACCAAAAATATAATATGTAGTTTTCAACAGTTTTCCCCTCTTACCTTAATTAATTTAACAAAAATCTTTCGAGTAATAATGAATATTTAAAAAAATAGAGATTTTAGTAAATGTACGCCCTCCTGCTTGTGGTTTGGATAGAGTTATCAATTAAAAAGTCAAATTTGTTGTAAATCTAATCGTAAGTAGTCAATATTATCACACGAAATATCGTTCTAAAACCAATATACCGTTAATTTGTAAATTTTCGTCGATAGTTGACCAAATCCTAAAAAGAAAAACTATTTTACTCGAGGCGATATATACGAAATTGCCCAAAAAAAAACATCTACGAATTTATAAATTTAACACATATGTGAAGTATAATAAATTCTTTAATTCTAGTGGAAACTTCTTCTAACTGATGAATACAGAGATTACGTAAATTTTTTAATACAAAAAGTCTAGAGACACCTGTAGATCTAGGTCGAAAGATTAGTTGAAGAAACCGAAGTTGTTGAATGGACCGTTTTGACAAGTAACTATATAACTACAGGACAGGCAAGGAGCTTACAATAATTAAAGTAGCCGAAAGTACAGATAAATGAAATGTTCAAAAAGTAGGTGTAATGTAATTATTGGTAATAGACCTATAGTGATATAAAAAGAACTCTTAAAATTAAAGAGTAAAAGATCCTAAATACTACTGAGCTTTGTATCGTCAGCCTTTTTTTCGTAAAACTACTAGTTTAAGGATATCGGAATTTAACTATCGAAAGTCTACTGAAACTTGATTTTATCCTTTTATATCCGCTGTATTTATGTTGTAATTGCAATTTTATTATTAAAAAGTCACTTGTCGAGAGTTTTCTGCACAAGAGTCCTTGTATTATTCGATTCATTCGATTTGAACTCACCATTCACTTGACTATCGATTTATAATACAATAAACCAAGAAATATGATAAGGAATTGATTTATTTCTGATAACTGACATTGATGATCAATGTAAAAGTTGCAAGGAAATATTATCAATTAATTATAAGAGAATTCTGCAAAAGGAAACAAGACAATCGCTTAGAAATAGTTATGTATTGAGGTATGATATTATATTGAAAAGAAAGTTATCTTTGTTTACAACAACGATTATATAAATGTAGGTAAAACTGATTGAAGAACAGAAATTGAAAAAAAACAACCTCTGACGTATAGATATACGTACGTATATTATTAAAGAAATTGTAAGTGAATGACGTTCATCTCTCCTTTTGCAACAGAATCTTTGCAATGTTGAATATAGGTACATATACTGTAAATAACTTTATTGGTAGAAATTATATATTTTCCGGCTTTCTCTTGCTATAAAACAAGACTTTATTATATTTATAATAGAAACTTTATATAGATATGAACCTCAATTTTGAAGGAGTATATATATTATATTATAGTCAGTTAAAAGATGGATGAATATATAAATCGAGTTCAAATTTATGTTGATATTATCATTTAATCAATACCTGATTAGAAGACAAACTTTTATTTATTCTAGCCAGACTTTCTCTTTCGGTCAAGGTTAATCCATTAATTTTTATCAATAAACAAGGATTCTAGTGTTAGGAAAAGTATAAGAATGTTTGTTAATACGCACCTATATTATTACATTTTTTTAATGCCCGTTGTAAATTTGCGGTCTAATTTATTTGCGAAACTGATAATCTTTTTTCCTAGCATACAAGATGAAGAATAAACAGATAATCTAGGCAATTAGTTACGGTTTGATTATAAAATGCGGATATTAGAGATGTTTTTTCTTGCTATAGCAATGATTACATTCAATATAGACTTTTATCAATATCTATTGAAAATTACTATTGTTGCATAAATTGGAGCAATGAAATCAATGTGGAAAGTCGATAGTTTATTATTAAGTATTCGATTTACGTAACTCATCATTTGATACGGTTATAGAAACTAATCTTATAAAATACGGTATCTAGTTGAAATAAATAGAAATAATTATTTAAAT
>JAZBHA010001415.1:0-21634 GCA_037464855.1 Iselma pallidipennis | reverse complement strand
CTTAACTGAATAACACTTAAAGTTTTCAATTGTTCTGTAAGTAATGAGACTTCCATTTATTAACAATATTAAACTGAATATCCATTAAATATTAAATTAGGTAGTTGGTGAATATTCTGTTAACGGAGTATTTTACAGTCTTTTACCTAATAATATACCTACGGTGAATATTAGACAATTATCCTTTTAGTTTAAGCGAAACTGTTTTTAACAGTAATTTGGAATTGGAAACCATATCATGTCATTGTCACTTCTACATGGACTAGTTTAAAGCAACATGAATGACGTTTTTATAAACACAAAAGACATTTATTCAAGTTTCTATATTGATCACCTATGACTTCTCATAGTATCAAACATCTTATACATACAGTATACCGTATAGATAAAAGAAATGACAATTATAATCGCTAAATTTCACGGTATTCACGAGAAAATTTTCAACTTACTGGAAATAAAACGGTAATTATACAGTAAGTTTAATAATAGTAAAATCGTCTTCGTGTGTGGTGAGTTTGAAATGAGAAGTTAATTAAATTGTTTTCAATAACATAGAAATGTTTATCTTTTTCCTTGATTCTGTTATATAGTGCCACTATACCTATATACTTATATTGATATAAATATGATAATATTAATAATAAATGTTCCTATGCCGCAACCCTATTGTGGTTGGGACATTAGTAAGCAACCAGCATTTCCGACATTTATCTGTTAAAATCAATAAAAGGATTCCATATCTAACACATTTCTTTCAAATATTATTATTGATATTTGATTCAAAGTTTGTGAATACAAATCATTCACCAGAAGTTTCTTAGGCAAGTGTGATCGATTGAAGGATGCAAAGAGTTATTTGACAGGAACAATATCTATACGATATGTTTTCGTAGTTTCTTGAATTTCGAACATTTGGCCACATTAGAAAGAATATTCAGAATGCAAATATTCAGTTGGATTCAAACGCAACTCTTCATCTTTATTTTTATCTCCAATCAGTTGCTTGGCAGTTAAAATCAATTCAAACGCAACTCTTCATCTTTATCTTCATATTCATCTTCTCCCCACCCATATACAGCTGACAAACTCGGACAATAGTAGATAAGTTCACTTACAATTAGTAACGGTCACGCTCACGCCTCCTGATAAAGCAAAGCTCTTAGATTAGCCATCTCTGGGAACGAAACATAAATTGCAGCGCCGGCGTGGACGTATAAAGAGTGAGGACTCTTGAATTGAAATTTCCTTATGGATATATAAAGAGTGAGAAGAAGATAAAAATGTAGAGTTGCGTTCGAATCCAACTGATTATCACCTGAAGATATCGTATATTGTTATTCGTTTTGGAGGATCATTAAAAAAGTCACTTTTTAAGATTGTAAAATTTTTATTCTTATCATTCACATATTATGTAGCTGAACTATAATGATTTTAAATTGCTAAGGTCGCACGAATGTTACTAATTAGTTTAACTGTTTATAAAGTTTTCGAGAAACCTCTATGAGACAGTGACATTACTGCTCTGTTGTTCATAAATCATAAAGTGGAAAAATTGAGATAGATGAAAGTAATTGTAAATGGAAGTATACATATAAGTATAAGTATAGTAGGTAAGTATACAGATAATAGTTTGTTAGAAAAGGCAGGTTCCGTAAATTGTCGTTTAAAGAACGGAGGTCATCAACAGCACTTCATTATATATAAAATACGTAAATTACGTAATTGGTACGATATCTAATACCGTTGATAACTCTATGATTAGAACGACTACGTTGTAAGTTATAAATATCTATCGAACAAATGCAAATCACCTGAATGATTTCTGTCCTGTATAAGTATGTATATAATTAAATGCATATACCTACCGGTATATTCAAATAAAAGTGTGGTCTAGAGGAGCGCAAGTGGAAGAGAAATGACAGATAATCAGTTAGATTCAAACGCAACTCTACATCTTCATCTTTATCTTTATCTTATTCTTGCTCTTTACGGATATTGATAAGGATATTTCAATTCAAACGTCCTTATTCTTTGAGGAGCAGCAAGCTTAGCGGGACATTTAAATCATATATCTATCCTTGTTCCTATCGCAAATTTATATCTCTGTCCTTTACTATGTGAACTTATCTACTATTGGCCGAGTTTGTCATCTGTAAATGAGTGGGGAGAAGATGAAGATGAAGATAAAGATATGGATTTCGTTTGAATTGATTTTAACTGCCAAGCAACTCCTTAAAGATAAAGATAAAGATGTCGAGTTGCGTTTGAATCCAACTGCTTAGCAATCTTTGATGGATTAATCGAAGAGAGATAACCAATAATCGTCGTGCTTTTATCTCACTTCGCTTCATGTATCAAATATTGCTAATATCTGTCATTTCTTTCGCTCTTATGCTCCTCAAGACCACACTTTCATTTGAATATACCTGTATATGTACGCATATGTATATTTTTAGTTCATCTAATTCTATCATTAATCAACCGTTGTAGCCCTCTATTTCTTGTTGATTCTTCGCACAGAAGATACTTCCAATTTTAATGTACGTAACATTTCTCATCATAATTTAAATTTTAAGTGACTATTGTTTCTTGAAAAATACAATACATTCACAATCAGTTACATTAATTAAGTTGATTGTAGTCGTGCATTCAAATTAGTCCATTCACAAAGTTACAATTTATTATAATAGTTTTATAGGCATACAACATAAAAGCTATTATTTTGTAGTCAAACTAGATCTTATATTTACTCTGCCTGCGTACTTGCTCTGAAAACGGGCATACACGCAATGAATCCTTGAAAGGCGAGCCTATTACAGGACAAGTCAAAAGATAAATCTTCCACCAGCCCACACAGGTTACGATTTTGTCTCTAGATTTTTTTTTATACTTATACTCGAGAAGTTATAAATATCATCTTTTAAAAGAAAAGATAAAACTGCTGAAAGTATATTAAAAGTTCAGAAGATAAAATATGTAATATGTGTATCTATCTATTTAATTAATACAGTTTATACAATACTACTACAGTAGAACCCGCTTAAGTGCAAACGTATGTTGCACTTATAAGGTGTTTCTACTGAAGCGAGGCCTGTTTAAATGCAAACCTATTTAAGCTGGGTTTACAGAATACGCTGCCTAGATAGAGAAAAATAATGGATTGCTTGATTATGTAACTCTCTAGAGACAAACTTTTGTGTCGGACACTGCAAAGTTTTTTTGAAGAAATATAAACAAAATGTGCTTTTGGTGGAACGCTTATTCTGAAACACAAAATAACGAACATAGCCCGAACTTTGAACAATCTTTGAAATTATGAAGCGTAACGAAAAAGGTGCAATATTCAGTAAAGGTGCCTTTAGACTATGTGATTTAGTCAGATGAAACATCACACACCGATCCCATATGATCTGTCATAGGTGCTTGTACACATGTGATATGATGATATAGGTACCACAATAAACAACTCATGCACCAAACAACTCATTTGAAATTTCCGACAAACTAGATGCATTCCTAAAGGCAACATAACCTATACATTCTCATATGCATGCACACAATAGTGCATATGCGCGTCCACTTCCGTGTTCACACTATATGATCTGTCAGTCACATGAGTTGCCTTTCGTTATTCACTCTATTCGCACTTTTCGCACTCGTACTCGGCGAACCGTTCGACTATTGCTTCTGGGCTGAAAAGACTCAACTCCATTGCGTTTGACGGCCACAAAAAAGGGCGAATAGTGCTCATTCCGGAAGCACCAGGTCGCGGGGTATCCCGAGTAGGCATGCGCATTGATATGTTCTCATATGATGCAACACTTGCTACCAGAGATTATGTCGTACTGGTTTGTAATGATCGGTGGGTTTTTTGTTCAGCAACACCATAAGTACCAACACGTTCGCTAGTTTCCATTTGACTCTATTCATTCCTAAGTCACGCGACCTCGTGCACGTAAAATATCACTCCAAAACCGTGGTGAAATAAACGAAGGCAGCTATGGCCTCACTTGCGATTTTATCTGAGCAAATCACACAGTCTAAAGGCACCTTAACGTCCCCATCATCGTTAGAGGGTTGAATGTGGTTTTGCAATTACACATGTTGCATTTAATTAGATTCTGCTTTATTTATATGTATAACAATCTCTATAAATAATTATATTTCATTATGTACCTACATTATCTAGTAGGTCATTGTAACGCTCATTCATTCTAACTAACAACTGCCTTATTGAAGGTTTTAATTATAAAAAAACTGGCTTAACTCTTTATTTATTTTTTTTATTAACTGTATCAATAAGTGATCTTGTTCAACCATGAAATAAATAAAATGGTTAGAAACAATTACTAACAATAAGAGTTGTAAATATTTATCGAAGCTTGATCTAAAAAGTGGATCATTGTATAATTATTTGTAATAATATCTCATACAAATGTTTATGTCTAGTGTATGTACTGCAACACGAAAAGGCTTTTTGTATCTAAAATTTGTTCCTAGCTGTCGTGCATTTTTATACTACAACTAAATTAAGTCTTCATCACAAAATTCATAATAAAATATCTGTTCACACTATTCAAGTTTTAGTCCTTTTTTTCCGGTATAAACTCATGAACCTATTCTCACAATATGTAATTGTTGCTAGACAGTCAACCTGGTAAATAATTTATTTACGTTGTGTTACGTAATTTTTTTTAAAGTTTTATAGTATTAACCGTTATTTTGGCCATTATACTGGCTAGACTTGCTTTTATATTAAAAATTAGCTGAAAACCTTAAAAAAACAACCATTTTCTGCTTTAATACTCTCCTTTTAGACAGGAAAACTATGTACGGTGGAAATTTGCAATTCACTTCATAATCAGTAGATCCTAATGGTCTTATTGTTGCTATCATTATCGTTATATAGATATTATGCCGAAAACTGATTCCTTAGGGCCCCCCAAATGAAAAATTTACCACTCTCTGGCATTGTGTTTTACCAAATGAATTGGAAAACAAAACCAATCTTTTTTTGTGACACACATTTGGAGAACAACAGTTTTCACAACACGTCGTTTTAAATTTATATCATGCAATAAGGGTGATCAAAAATATTTTATTATAGTTAATTATGTTCTTAGTGCAAGTTTAATGAAATTTCGCGGTATACCTACCTAACCTATGATCTCGACACTACAGTTAGAAAACACCGCAATATACGATTAGTGATCATATGTTGCTGTTCCTACATTACTGGATAATGGTGAGGTATTCTGAAAGCCCTTAAACTAAATTTAGATAATTCGGCAGTGAATAACTTTTCCACAGAAATCGATAAAAATATTTTGCAAAATGATTAAAAAAATCCATTGAATAACTCCAGTAAAATGTACCTATCCAGTAAAACCTGTCTTTGGCGCACCGTTTATTAAGCGGAAACTGGTTTTCCGTGGAAAATTATCCCAGTCCTTTCACGTTTAATGCAAACAAGTATACCTTCATTAAGTGGAAACTGTCTTTTATTGGAAAACTTTTCCGGCCGGTTCAAAGAATCGGACTTATAAGGATACCAAGATAATAAAGGAAGTCATTGAGAATTGATAATTTCACCACATATGACTTATAATAGAAAGAATCTCACAATGTAATTCACAGCATTTGTCAAATACTTTTCGAAACAATTGTACGAGTAGTAACACATGTTTTGCGATTATATACTTTATTTAATAGATGTCAGTCAAAATATCCAATGTATTATACAATACTTGAAACTACTGAGAACACATGCAAGAGCTTTCAAATTACTAAAAGCCGTTACAGTCGCATGAGCAATTTTTTTCTTTACGTTTTTTTTTGGAGGTCATTAGGCAAATTGTGATATAGGTGAATTTTCCAGGACGAGAAGTCTCTTTGTTCAGCGTGTTCACGGATATGCGAATAATTTCTCAACTATATGAAGAATTATTGTTGACGTAAAACGAATGTTCCTATATTATTTTTTTAAAATGATAGTCTATTATTCCCGATATTTTGTATTTTTCGTATATAGCCGTACTGGCAATGATTGCGAGCAAAATTTTTCAATATGGTTATAAAAAAAATGATTGCTTTCAAAAATTGCGTAAATTAGAATGAAAAAAGTGGACGAATTATTGACTGGAAATGGCTTTATGTTCTATGTTGGTCACCTTTGGTATACAACATTGGATTACCAGTATTTTGTAGTGAAACTACGATGACTTGGCCATTTAGACTAAAGCAGCAAAACAATATCGAAAAGATGTAAAAAATTATCAAAATCTATCGAGAGAGGTAGTTTAACCAATAGGTATGTGGAGAGAAAACCAGAGCCAAAATAAGAATAGGCCTCAATAGGCAGCTAGAAAATGAAACAGTCGATTTTTTCCAATTCGAAAAAAGAGAAAGAGAGGAGAAGGAACGCAAGAAAAGATATAAACATAATTCACTTTTTAGCTATAGTGAATTCAGCCTTCAAATTGAGAATTTTGAATATCCTAGGGATGACAAAAGTCTCTAAAATGTAGGTATAAGTACAAACCTTGAAGGACAAATGGCTAATTTGGTAGCCTAAATATAGTAAAATTCTACGTCATTGTTGATATATATGCCATTTTGCAGTTGACTGTAGTTAGGTACATGAGATTATCTGAGGTATTGTAAATAACGTCTCCGTCTCCGTCTTCGTCTCCATCTTCGTCATCGTGACAATGACTTTTTTGACAATTCTTTTGAGCAAGTCTTCACCTTCGTCTTCTTCCCATCCATTCACAGTTGACAAACACAGTCAATAGTAGATAAGCATAGATGATAAAGATAGAAATAAGGATAGATATATGCCGTTAAAACATGGTTAAATATCCCATTTAGAGTCTTGTGGGCGAAGCCAGCACGTCCGTAAAGACGTCCATTAGAATTGACGTCCACCACCGAAAAAGTCTTCAAGATGGCACTGGAGATGATGAAGACGAACACGGAGACGGAGATATTCTTTACAATTCCTCGGTATATTTCTATATTTGATAGTGTTCGACTTTTTTGTTGTTTTTTGGCCTCAGTTATTTGACAATTTTGCTTTATTTTTATTTTGCGGGAAATAATTACGTTCTACTGGTATAGGTTACGTCGTTTAGTAATATTCCTGTCAATGAAAATTCTCAAATTGGTTGCTGAAATTATTACACCCGCTTTTAGCTTATCTCTGGTCTTCTGTCCAGACGTCTATATGTGGAAACATTCACATGTAAGCTACATTTTAACGGTAAAACTTGAACTCGTAGGTCATTTGGAAAATTGTTTTGCATTTCTTTATAAAAAATGAAGCTCGGATGTCGCCATATAGTACATTCTAAGAATTTTAATTTTCTCCATCAATAAAAAAATCGCGGAAATAAGTGACAGAAGGTGGACTCTGTATTGCCCAACTGCCGGTATAATTATCTACGTGTATTTCTAGGCATATATCACATTTTCTTTGGAGAAAGTAAATCAAAACAACAAATAAGTTGAGCAAGATTGGTTAGTTTTGTGTATAGGAGGCAGAAGTGTCTAAAAAAGCATCTAGTGTTATTTGGCACCCCAGAATGTGCACTTATCAAATACGTATTTATCACACATAAGTACTATGTTGGTATGTCTTAAATTTTTGTATTTTGTTCTTGCTGAAATATAGAAATACTTGTTTTCGAAATTCGACGTTCCGATTTCCGTTGCTCCGTTGGATGTATTTTAACAACTATAATTGACTGATTCTGATCAAGTAGATCAAATCTTA
The DNA here is from genome assembly GCA_037464855.1 of Iselma pallidipennis. Classification (NCBI taxonomy): domain Eukaryota; kingdom Metazoa; phylum Arthropoda; class Insecta; order Coleoptera; family Meloidae; genus Iselma; species Iselma pallidipennis. The sequence continues at coordinate 13,860 of JAZBHA010001415.1, read as the reverse complement.
ACAGCATGTGTTTGAATAACTGACATACTAACTGCTCCCGAACAATATATAAAATGTATTATCCACAAGGTATATGTTAAATTACAGTTAGACATTGAACAATAATAAAATGTGGTAGCAGAGCCCGCAGACGGTTGATTTATCGACTTGATGATCAGATTAATGTATAAGAATTGTGTTAAATGATTACACTTGAATTGTTAAAAGTTACAAAACACCAATTATATATTTCCGTTCTCTTTATACTTAAAGAATTTCTCACTTAAATAGATTCATACATTAACTAATTTATCTAAAGGTAATATTAGACTTATCGCTCTAATTATTGAATAATCTAATATTATCAAGACATGATCAATCTGTATTTAGCTACTAGTTACACTAATGTTATAAATTGAATGCTTGTCATATTATTATGATCACTGGACTTGAGTGGAATAGAATTGTGAAGGATTTAATATACCTAACTGTGTGGGAACACCAAGTCGAAATCAAAAATTTCCGTCTCAAATTCCAGAAATTGTTGAACGTGTACAAGAAAGGGAAATTATCGTTGTTATAACCAGTAATTGATACTTTCTTTCTTTATAGTATTGTACGATTTGTATCGGCCTTTTAAAGGTCGTTTTATTGTCGGTATTGTGTACGTTCACATGAAAAACTGAAATGGAATGAAACTAGATTGAATTTTCAACCACTAATGGATGCATTTGTTAGCACAAAGAAGCAGTTATAGTATACTATAAAGAATTCTATTCAATCACCGTGATATTGCAATAAGATAATTTTGAATTAATAGCCCTTTAGAAAGTATATTTAATATAAGAATTCAGTTCAATACTTGAGCCTTTTAATAAGTACGCCTTTGTTTAAATAGATAAAGGATGTGCTAAAACTATCATTTTATTTTAAAGCAGATGATTTATGTTGATTTTTTGTTTGCTTTCACATTCTTCATTATTCCTTACTGTCATACAATGACGACAATAATGACAGTAATGATGGTTAACAGTGATGTTTCTTTACAGTTATAATTCTCTCTTTATTATTGCTTTTACTTTTCTTAAAAGTGTACAGATAGATTGTTGACTATTGATTTACGTTATTTCTCAGTCTATGGCATCTTAAAAATACTTAGGCCAGATATGGCATGTTTTGATATAAACTTGTGTGTATAAATATTCGGTCGGAACTTTACAAGTTAAAGTTAATTAAGAGACTGGCCTTTCAATCCTCTAAAACTGATACAAACTACATTAAAATATTTTGCATATATTAGAGCAGAAGAATCAGAAAAATGTGACATAAAAAATGTTGAAAATGTAGTTTGTTAATTAATTAATCCACTTGCAACGTATGATCAGTCTGTAGGTATGTCTTTAGAATTCTAATTTGTTTGGTCCATTTTCGTGACATGAATAAATACATACATATTATAGGTACTTATGTAGCGCCATCGTATACTGCCATATATATTTTTCAGTTACATGTTGTGCTTTTAACAACAGATATGGCTTGGTGTTGTTTCATTCCTCCTTTTTCCATCGAATAGACGTAGAACAAGTTTCAAACAAGTTGCAGAAATTTATGCGAAAATGTCCTATAAATTACTAGGTTGAATAGTCTATTGTGGATATAATCTTGGAACAAATATCACGAATCGTTATTGTTTTATACCTATATACATTATTAAACAAAACCCTCTCTAACAATCAACGGTTTAATAATAAGCTTATAATAACTCTTATCATTCATTCAAATTACTTTAAATTGACTTTGTTTTATATAGAAAATACGATCCAGTTTTGTATTTCTCTTCTTGTTAGATCTCTCTCAAGTTCAAGGAAGTAGCAAAGGCGGTCATTGACTAAACGACCTTGCGAATACATTCCAACTGCAACGGCCTTATTAGAATACTTATTGCTACATCAAGAACTTCAAATAATCATATTATCATTATTATTATTATATTACTATTATTATTATCATCGTAGCAATGTCATGGATGAATGTACAGCAATTTAAATTTATATCTAATTGTAAGAAATAACATTAGAAAACACAGTATTATGTATGTATCTAGTCTAAAAAATTATTGCTTAATTGGAAGGATTTTCAAAAGTTTTGTTAGAACCAAGGAAAAAATTCCATTCACACAAAAACTAGAAGCTAATAAGTACTGTTAGTAGCTTGTATTCTTAATTTATCTGAATTTAACGGTCTTTAATTAAAACCTAATTACGCTCAGTTTTATCCAAAGGTAATCACGATAATCGTTAGCAAGGGTAATAAGGAGAGGTGTGATATTCTTCTAAACATGTTTTGCATTAATATGCATCCACAAATCGATACGTGTTTTCTTGTTTGACAAAAAAAACGCTACCAGAATGACTTAACATGACTGCCTTAATTAAAATTTATGCAATGAGGCTGAATGTAAACTAACTTTTCTGTTAGTTCGCATTGTAAATACATTTTTATTCTATAGTTTAGCTAAAATTATCAGTATTTCCTCTTCAAAATACAGGTAATTAAATTTCGTACAGTTAAAACCTAGGTTTTTTTGTTTATGTACCTCTAGGTTTTTATTTTATTGTTAAACATATTACTCCTCCTGTCTGTTCACTTAAGATTACCTAGGATTCTAATTGCTAATTTGCATGTTTTTCTTCTACGAAAATGATTATTATCCTTTAAAATATGCAAAATTCTCATTTTTCTGCTCTTTCCACTGCTAACAGTTAAGCAAATGAAAATTTCCGGATTCAAAATATTATGTGTGAAATATGCGGCAATATAAATCAAATGTTTTTTATAAAGTTCTGTGCGACCGCTCCATCGACAATGAACTAGCAGTCCAAATATCTGCAACGTCGACTGCATCTTGTCGATCTAACTGTTAAACCGACTCAGTAAGCATGTAAAAAACCGTACAACAACCAATGGCAAAAGAGCCATCTTCGTCTTAACCAATAGCTAACGTAGTTAAGCCACCTCAACGGTAACTATAAGACAAGACACCTGTAAATTGAACTCATTTCGGGCCGTACAGGACGCGGAAGGCTTGCTTTGCTGCTGCTGTCTTCTTGCCTCTGCTAAGAATAATAATACGAAAAGTTTCATTTATCAAACTGATGTACTCCTAGTATATTTGGATAGGTGCTATTTAGTGAATTACGTTTTAACTGTTTGTAGTGCATACCGACTGTACAGTGAACTTGTGTGGTGCCATCAGTGAATCTCCGATTTAAGGACTTTCAAGTGTTAGAAAAATTCCAAAGGTAAGAAACAATGAGCGTAAGAAGAAATTCTTCTTGGAACTAGTTTGCTATAGTTGCGACTTGAAAAACTGACTTATTGATCTCAGTTCTTTGATTTCATATATAAAATAAACGAAAAACTATGAAGTTGAAGCGGTTCAAAGTCTTAAAAAAAATATCATTTCTTCAAGCAGAATTATGCGAAATTTGAGGAAAATTAATCAATTTTTTTGTTTTTATTGAAATCTCAGAATAACAGTAAAATTGCTGTTATTCCATCTGTACACAATTCAATAGCAAATTTTAGGAAACCAGTGACATAAATAACGTGTGTGTGTGTGAATTTTGTGGTATGCTGTTAGATCATATTGTACAGAATTTGAATTTAAATGATTCATGATCAAGTATTTGTATAATCGTCTGCTATATAACGTTTACAGTTATATCTTATAAATAAAAGTTACGGACCAAGATATTGATCGAATGCGATTTTTGGGTTAAGTGGATGCAAATAACGGATCTTATTTGATGGTCAAGTGAACACTTTTCTTGTTGAATTCGCATGTCTGATGATGATATTCGAAAGAATGCATCAGGTCCGTAATGCTGTTTTTTTTTTGTATGACATTAAAAAATTCAGTACAGTTCTAACTAATTAGAAACATAGCTCAGTAAAACTTACTTATTTTAGATCTTAGATAGAGACTACAATAAAATAGTTTTAGTGATACCTACATAAAGGCCACATCGAATTAACCATAAAATTGATAGAACACCAAATGAAAAATGTACCGGGAAGTACTTTTTTGAAATTACACCTCTCTTGAGAACAAATGTTTTACAAGACAACACTAAGTAAAAATGTTTAAACGGATGAACAGTCATCCATAACGATCCGACTATTCTATTTTAGTAACTGAGAGCATAAAAAATTTCTAAGCTTTGGCTCTCAACTTCTCAATTAAGTTATCTCCTAATAAAAAATTCCTCCTACAAACTTTAATTCCAAATTTCATCATCATATTATAAAACTCCGTCTTATGCTAGATTTAATACAACAAACGGTAATCAAAAATTTCATTAAAATGCATATGAGCTTCAATGAAACCTAATTTGCCCAACATAATGGTTAAAAATTACCCAGGGAAGAAAATAAAAATCTACTAAGAGTATTATATTAAAAATGTAAAATTTTCTTTAAATCAGATCATTGTATACAGTTTATAAAACTGATAACCGTAAAGTTTAATCAAATCATTTCAAAATAATTTTAAGCCTTTTGTGATTGTGTTAGGTAAGCTTTTCAGACACCATCTGACACCACATACTATATATTCTTTTGTACTTTCAAGATTCCTGAATTCGTTTCGCGTATTTGAATGAACCTGTCTAGTGTCTAGTAGAGGAAAGTTATGAAATTCATATCAAGCTGTTTTTATATTAAACAATCTTCCATTAATTACTGTCTCATATGTCAAAAACTATCTATCTACAATCTCGACAAATTGCATCGTGGATGTTACTATCAATATTTTTAAAAACTATAGCAAGAAACCAGTTTTTGTTGTATGTATTGATTTGATATTCATTATACGAGCGAGCCACTAGTTAGTTACCAGTTTCTCCTATTAATAACTTCTGCATCAACCTTGAAAGTTCATCCTAGGTCAGTAACATGTCGCCCCCTTTAATAAATATCTCTCGAATCGTAAAATACGATTAGTGCAATTTTATATTTCCTGATATTATGTACATCAATCTGTAACTTTATTATTAATAACACACGTTTTTCAATACACTTATTAACTTACTGTTTGCGAAAAACTTCTCGCAGTCACTCTATCCGGTGTTGAAGAACTTGAAAATTCTGCAATTTTTCTATAGTTTAATTGCAGTAATAACAGCTAAAAGCTCTTAACTCGTCTAATTGTTTTCTCTGGTAGATTATGAAGCGCTTTCATTTTAAAATTCCATCCCAATAACAGCTGTTACATTTTGTTTCGTGTTATTTTAGCCTTATTATACTGCAATCATGTCAAATTATTTTCCTATTTTTCATCACTCAATTTCAAATTTTTAACTAGTTAATAATATTATTCGAGAATCTCACATTTAAGTAACTAAACAAAGAGAACAATATAATTTATAAATGGCAAAATAATTAATCATTTTCAGAAGAATTTACAGCTTGAAGTGTGTACATAATAAAAATAAAACTCAATTCTTGTAGTAATTTTTTTTTGCTGTCATACCTATTGACTTTAGCAGTCAGACACGTTTTTCTTGTTGGTCTTCTTAATTATCACCTGGTCTGTGGTACTAGTACTTGCACACCAAGTACCTATACAAAACAACATTTTCGGATAAACATTATTGTCAATCTCTGCCAGATTGGCAGCATTGATGTCATGATCGTGACTTTCAGTCAAATAACTAAACGAAAGGCAACTGTCAGTTATATTGCAATGACATCTTAAAGAAATATTTGAATAATACAAAGAAAGGTTAATCGGTTAATCATTGGTAGATTGAAGTAACATAAGAAAAGATTTTCAGTATAAAGGTATCACGGTCTACAAAACTGCCAGTCTTATTAGTGAATTATTAAAAAAAACCTATTAAGTAAAAAGTTTGTATATGAATTTTGCGGAAATTCTAATTGTTTAATTAATTATCTATTTATTATCCAGCAATAAACAGTTATATATGATGATTGTGTGTAGGGACTGTATGTGAAAAATACTTTAACAGTACCTGTACCGGTAGCCGACTTCTTAACAAGTTAAAGAACCGGACATATGTTGTTTGCTTTATTTAACCGTTTACAGCATCTTAACAGAAAAAATAATAAGAAACGGTAGTGTAAAAAAATCTGCAATTTTTAAAACGAAACAATTTTTTTTTAACTAAAATCACTCGTCAAATCGTCCATCAAAATCGCAGCCATAAATAAATTGGATGATCGATATTTTAACAATTTACCTTGGGTCCGTGCAAAATTCATTTGTTAAGGCTTTATTGCTTTTAGTAATGGCACTGAATGGCAATAAATTCTATCCAGTTTTCACACGAAGACACACTATTATAACCTGTATCAGTTTGCTTGAACTAATTAACGACTGTGTCCAATTAGTGCCGACACTTTGTTTAGACCGATATGTATTTTTACACGTCCTAGTAGTTAAGTTTCATATAAAATAATGAATTTTTAACTATAACTGCACTACGTTGTTGCTCTAACTGTCAGTGTTCCGCGACAGTTGAGAATATTTCGTGAAAATGTAGGGCAGTGGTTTTCAATCTTCTTGAAGTTACGGAACAATTTTGATCATAAAAAACTTTTGTACAAAAACTAAAACCAATATCTGTTATAATTATTAGACTGAAGTACTATCTACACTACAGTTAAGTTGGATGATATGAAAAGCTAAGTACTAATCGTGTGCTTTGGTGCCAAAATTGAAAAATTCAACAAAATTGACTTATGACAGGCTCAGTTTCAGTCGTCGATCAACGTTGTTTAGATTGGATTTTTTTTAATAAAGCACGAATAAACCAGTGTTTTTCTATTGTAGCTTTTATAATTTAGTGGAACATCAGTGTTCCGCAGAACACCGATTAAGGAGCACTGGTGTTAGTTAAGTAATCCGTAATCTAAATTACAGCTAATTTATTTATTTTTAGTGATTTTTTTGTATGAAACTGACTCCTAATTGTAAGTGAAGCAAAAAGAAAATTTATGAGAACATTTACAGGAATATTTTTCAAATAAAAATTCCTACGATGAAACAAATTGATAACATCTGAAAGCTTGGAAATCTTTATGAATTAATTAATCCATACCTACAATACATAACTCGTATCTTTTAAAGCGGAACAGTTTGAAAAATGCGGCGCAATATAAAAACTAGAAAATTCGTATAAAGTCTAACAAACTCAAACAACTTTTCATGAAATTTTATACCACGACTAATATACCTATAATTAAACATTAATTTGATTTGAAGGTACGCAAACATGATAAGCAATATGTAAAGTTTTTACCAATTAACTAACAAAATATTCTTGATTTAATTGTCAAAGGAATTGTATGCGGAAATAAGACATCTCCAAGCAATAAAAATCGACAATGAATGCATATTTTTTATCCTTATCATATTTTTCTATATTTACCTACAAACGACTAGACCATTTCAACATAGCATGTAATAAAGCCTTCTTTGCTTCCTATAATCGAATGATACGTTTGTTAATAACACCTCTATTGCACTGATTGTAAGAATCTAGCGATGGTGTTTCCCTGGAGTGTAATTAGCCGAATTCTACGACAAAGGATCAGTCACATCTTCAAATTTTACTAATCTTTCCTAGACATACCTTTGTAGATTATCCAGATCTATAGTTGCCAATCTACGATGTAAATCCAAGTGCACGAAAGTGTACCGTCCAAGCAAGGCACTACGTAGCACTATTTACACCAAGAAACTTAGGGCATTTTTGCCACGCCTACAATCCCGTTTCGGACAGTATTAGAAACGTAAAAAATCAACACCATATCAAGACCAACTCTATCAATCATTTTACTAAGTTTAAAGCTTTTAACTTGAGTGATTAGGGAAATACGCTACTTCAAAGAACATGGTCGTCACGGTTTAGAAATTTGCTTGACTCCGGCGACAAATTAAGCGCGATATTTGAAAATCCAATTTAACACAATTGATTCATTGAAATATGTTAGCAAGACGATCAGTTTTATCATGTAGGTACTCTCTTAAATAAAATAGAATTCACAGAAAAATTGCATAGATAATCAAAAATAAATTTTTCTAATTAAGAAATCTGTCGTAGAATTCGACTGATTGTTGTTTGTTAACAAAGAAGCAATACAATTAAAAACAGTTTTCTTTCGCGATCGTCCACACATACCATACTGTACGACAGCGTAAAATACGCTACGTGTAGACGTCCTCTTCTAGAAATCATTACTTTCCTATTAAAATTTCATAAACAATTCGAAAAGTTTGTTTTTCAAGTCGTCAGTCACCTATTAGTTACAAATAGAATTTGTCTGACAGCACAAAAGACCTAATCGTTTCAATATTTTTTTTTTTACTCTGATTCAAAGTATTACATTTTTTTTCCGTTCCGAACTAATGAATAACAACCCTATTGTTCCAGAAACTTATTTCGAACAAAAACCAGTTTGTTAATTTGCACAAAAAAATAAAAAATATAGGTATATAAATAAATAAATAATTAAGCGAACAACTCAATCAGTATAACATGATTTTGTCGTTCTTGTTGTTTTTTTCGTTTTTGCTTTTTATTTTTCATGTTTTTAATTTAACAGACAGTAATAATGAAGGTGAAGGTGAAGCAATCATCAATCAAATGTTTTCAAACTTGACTTAATCGTTTTGTTATGTCAAATATTGAATGTCGGTTTTAATTAATGTTTTTTACAGTCTTTTACTAATTAAAAATTTTGAAAAATCTGAGCTGTTAATTGACTAAAACTACTGTAAGATCTAAATTATCATATACATAAGTTGCAACTAGTACTTTTCTTGAAAGAGTACCAGGTCTATATAGTATATAGGTACTACCGTTACAAGCATTTGTGCCGACATATGACTAATATTCAGTTATACTATGTATGTATTGATATGATATGATTTTTCTTCTTCCATATAAATTGTATTTTAATTATCCTTTTACTGTTCTATATTGTATTTAGTTAACATCTGCATAGCGTCCACTACTCTTTCAAGAAAACGAATTGTGATTTACATCAAATAAACTCTCATCTCTTAATAGTTAAATCAATAATAATATTAATTACAAAACGCATAAACTGTGACGGATGCAACATTACTACCTTTTATATTAATGATCTTAACGAAAGAACCTTGGCAATGGCGAAAGTTCACTGGACTCAGTTGGCCTTCTCTATAACAATGTTATGATCATCAATTTTTAGCCAGGATAATTTCCGGTTTGCCTGCAAACCTATATTCTCTAGTCGGAAGTAAGGGGAAGTCATACTATTGTACTATACGTACCCATGTAAGTATGTATTTATGTATAACACTAAAATCCATATTACCGAAATGAATATTCTATCTCTTTTAAAAATATAGTGTACTTGTAGCATGTATACACACAATTTCGTATCAAGATTAATAAGGGAGGGTACACCATAAAATGGTTTAGTAGTAGGGTTTCATTAGTGATAATAATAATAATACATATGGGAGCCTTGTTTCAGTTTCATATTACGAAAGCAGGAAATTTTCGTTGTTTTGCTTGTATCAGATGAATGCCCATAAATCTTGCATTGGGCGTGAACAAATATTTCTCTCAAGATGATCCAACTTGAGTTAATTCTCTTTCTAACAGCATTCCAAATAACTGTTTATGAATAATAAAAAATAACTGTAGATAACTTTCATGTATATTATATATTTATTAGAGGGTGGGAAATAAATTTTATACAGTAAGAAGATCAATTTTCAAAGATTTTCATTACATGAGAAAAATCCTGTTACGGTACAAAGATAGCCAATAAAAAAACCCAAAGCAAACACTTGTAATCTTTTTGTTGTAATTCTTTATTCAAAAGCATAGTGCATAAAAATTTTATTCCCTCTACAGATTGTTTTCTACTTCGTTTATTATCAGGAGACTGACGTTGACTTCAAATCGATAAGGGATGTTTTCTGCACGTTAGTAGATAGAAAGCTATTTATTTTTCTGATTAATAAGACTGAACTATCACTATAAATTGTGAAAATCGAACAAAAACAATAAAAATTAAAATCGAAAACATAACTTGGTAGACCTGTCATTACAAATTTATATAATTAATAAAAAGCTATAGGTATAGAGCTGCCTGAAGCGACAAGATTACCTACACCAAAAATTATTAGGTATTAATTCACTGATTCCCAGTACCTGTTTGTTTCGTTTAATTAATACTAAATTTGCATACAATTTTAAAAAAGCCTTGTTTGTATGGATAATTACCCCTTGTTTACGATTATTGACATAAAAGTACTTTGAAATTTTGAAAATCAGATAATTTCGTCATTACTTACAATAGTCATATTCAAAGTAGGTACTAAAGGAAAGCGATTATTTAAATAATAACATGCACTACTGTATATTTGCATTGTAAATTAAGAATGGCTGTGTAGTACCACCATCATAGAAAATATGGAAATTTATTTTATAAATAAACTAACTATTAAAGTTTGCGCTTAGCATAAACTTGAAAATTAGCAACCTCTGAGTCGGTGAAGTTGGTTTGTAAAAAAACGTATTGATTATCCTTAATTATATTGTAATTATCTGAAAGGTTCAGGAACCTGTTCTCGGCAATAGTTGCAACCAAATTCAAAATTTATTTTTATTCCCAGTTAGCGAATCTCCTCACGTAGCGTTTTGGCGGAAAGCAGCGAAGAATGATAAACTAACACCAAACTAGTGTTACTGTTTATTTACACAGGGGCCTCTAAGGACCTCCGCTCACCAGGCCCGAACCGACCGACCCGACCGTCCCGACCCGTCTCGGAAAAAATTAAAAGCATTGATTCTAATGTAAGTCCGCACACGGAGTCCGACAGAATTCCGAGACGTCGTTTCCGAGCCGTGTCGGTCTCCGTGTGCGGACTTACATTAGAATCAATGCTTTTAATTTTTTCCGAGACGGGTCGGGACGGTCGGTTCGGCCGCCGTGTGCCAAGGTCCTAAGTGGTCGTACCAAGTTAAAATTTTGTATATATGACCCATGAACATAACAAAAATGAAAAGTCACCCTCCTCTTAGGGGTAAGCACCCCAAACCACCCCTATTTCAATCCATAGGGGCAAAAGGACCTCGCCAGACGAAGCAGAAGATGTCCAACCGCAAGTATGAATTTCCTCCCCAAATTGAAGGATAATTTTGACAACGAACTGATTTATTAATCGCCAGTGTTACTTCGTTGTGAAAATGACCTCTTATCTGGGCTAGAAATACGCAAGCCAAAAATTTCAAGGAATTCATGGTTACTTTCTGACACCTTCTGATTCTTCTGGTAAGGTCCTTTTTTGCCTCTACGTATTGAAATAGGGGTAGTTTGAGAGCGGTTACCTTTAAGAGGGACCGGAAGTGAAATCAAGTGTCAAGGAGTTCAAAACATAGGGACTTCGAATCTGAAATCCGTTGGTCTCTATCTATTATGGTTTTCGATTGATGCGCATGATGGACGGACGGCCCCTTAAAAAATTCATTTTAAGGGGCCGGTAAAAAAAGAATGCTATGAATTTCAATCATTTATTATGATGAGATAGTAAAATTTGCAAAAGCCTCTTAATATTTTATAGACATTTCGACATATAAAATTTATTGCCAGTATTTAATTGAATGCACCAACACGTTTACCTAACTAATTTAAGTAGTTGTTTTAATAGTGTTGAACGAAATAATGTCATCGTAAATTCTTAAATATGTAGATGTGCACTTGAATAAATTTAAAACCAAGTGCAGCGATAACACTAAATTTATCTATCAATGATGTTCGCTTGTTCTTGTTATTCATTGGCAGGATAGATCTAAAAAGATAGAAGTACTAAATAAAAGACATTTTAAAGCAACAACGGAAACGACAATTTCATTGTAAAAAAAAATAAGCCTTTAACATATGGTAGTAACGAATTGTAGAAAATTAACTGTCTTTTAACAAGAGTAACAAGTTGTTTCAACACATTATTAAATCCTTACTAATAATTCACTCCACTTTTTAACGAATAAAAAAAGACGAGTTCAAGATTAATTTTTAATCAAATACAGATAAAATGGGAGGCTACAAATTTTTAAAGCTTTACAGTAAACCGTCGTTAAGACGGACTCGTTTGTACGTTTTCACACACACCGGCGGAGCCGTCGTCCTTGCCTGCATCGGTGCCGGATGTAATCCCATCAAATGGAGACTTCACACGAACGCTAGGCCAGTTTGGTCACCGGCGATCTAAAATGTAGCCGGCGAAACGCTCTACAAACCGGCCGCCAGGCGGGCAGCCGATGATCTAAAGCAATCAGTGCAATTCAAACGAAAATCATCATCTCACCACCCATTTACAGCTGAAAAGCTCGGCCAGTAATAGATAAGCTCACAGAAATTTGCGGTAGGAATAAAGAGAGATATATGCGAGTAATTGTGTTTATATTTGACCTAAGCTTGCTGAGCGGCGCAAGCATATTCTTCAAGAATGAGGCGAGTTGAATTGCTAACTCCCTATGGATATCTATAAGATCAAGATGAAGATGAAGATAAAGATTTTCGTTTGAATCGCACCGAATGTTTCCTTATGACACTTTTCATACACGCTGGCTGGCGGTTTGTGGAACCTATGTTTCAATAAAAAAATAAAAACTCATTGTAAATTTGTACCTCACGAAGACCTTAATAGTGAAAACATTAAGCCTGATTTCTTTTAATAAGTGCGTTTTTTGTCGGTAAGATGACTCAATTTTTATAATTTTTGTTTTAAATTTAATGCCAAAGAAGCTAACCACCCTTTTCTCTTGTAAATATTAACTCCCTTTCCTGATAATGTAAAGAAAAACGACATTTTATGTTCACGATTGAATGAATATATCACGTAGAATATTCTAGTAACATTAACGAGATAGGTTCTTGAGATTCTAATGCGAAAAACCATTAACATTAATCTTTTATGTTGTCTAAAATTTTACTTTTCCGGAAGCGAGAGAGATTATTAGAATATTTTTTGTTTTCTTTTACAAAAACGTTACTTATAAATGACAAAAAAAACGATGTCACTTTAGAGCTTAGTTTGTTATTATTTTAATCCATTTTTGAAATATCTATTACCACATTAAATAAAGCAGCTATCTTTTATAATAAATCTATGGAAACAAGATTAGATCAGATTATCCACAATTTAACAGGTAGTAACATTCAATTTACTGCAAAAATATTTGACATCAGGTGAAGCTGGTAAAACTCGATTATCACATAGCTATTCCTACAAATGGCTCTCCAGTAGCAAATGTTCACCATCTGACTCTGTTTGTCATAATTGTAGTCAATAAAATAGAAAATTTTGCCCATCTATTAGAACCTTTATAAAATATCAGTTGGATTCAAACACCACCCTTCTTCTCACTCTTTATGGATATCCATAAGGACCGCCCAGCAAGTTTAAGCGGGACATTTAAATCATATATCTATCCTTCTTCCTTTCGCAAATTTATATCTCTGTCCTTTAATGTGTGAACTTATCTACAATTGGCCGAGTTTGTCAGTTGTAAATGGGTGGGGAGAAGATGAAGATGTAGATGAAGATGTAGAGTTGCGTTTGAATTCCATCGATAACGTTCGCTTCATATCCCCTGTAAGTTTTCTAAACATACGAATTAACAATACGGGAATAAATGATATACAGAATTCGCGGATGATACATGAATTTTCATTGGGGAAAAAAAAACTACAAAATTACGTTTTTTGAAGCTTTCGGATCTATGTACAGTGAAACCTCTCTAATGTGGACACCGTCGGAACCTCATCAAGTGTCCACACTATGGAGGTGTCCAC
>JAZBHA010001414.1:462-21653 GCA_037464855.1 Iselma pallidipennis | reverse complement strand
GCTCTTGATGGCGAATTTACTAGTCCAAACCGTAGTTCGATATCAATTCTAGTTTCCAAAATATTCACTTCCAAATATTTGTGCAAAGATGATGGTTACGCCGATATAAATTATTACCTACATCTTCGTCAATCCCTAATGGATTTAAACTAGTTGGTTCCATTCACTCCTAAATCACGTGACTTCTTGCACCTAAAACCTCGCACCAAAACCGTGGTGAAATAAACGAAGGTAGCTTATTGGTGCTTTTCTGTTATATAAAAGTCAATCAAGAATTATTATCAAAAAAAATCTATCTAAAGGAACAATGAACGCCAATATTTTTTCAGGGTATCTATTAAATTTTCAATAGAAATAGTTTATACGGTGCTAGTATTTTATCACTTGGCATTAAAGTAATAAGAAAGAACAGCAAAATAAACACATGTTATTTTACAACTTCCTAGGAATTTCATTGTAAATTTTTGAGAAATGAATGCACCAGAAAGGCGCCCGTTAGACACTATCGCAATTCGCTTCGAGCGTTTTATTACACGCAGTGGGCAGCCGTTCGAGCAATTATGAAACGTGCCCAATCGATGGTCTGTCAAATTATTACCGAGCTGTCATCTGTCTTTTCAGTTTTCTTCATACTGGTCGTTGGAAGCGTTATGACCAAGTTTTTTTGAGAAAAAATTGCTATTTTTATTAAAGAAATTGATAGTTTTTGAAGGAAAATAATGGAAATGATCTCATCAAAATTGGCACTCGGTATTGCAGGTGTATGTGGCACGATTTTTCTAGGTTATTGCATCTATTTCGACTATCAACGGCACCATGATCCTGACTTTAAAAAGAAATTACGTGAACGTAAGTTAAAAGTACACATTTAATCTTAACAATAAATTGTGCAATTAAATTACTCACAGTCTCTGTAAGTAGTTCAAGATTATAATGTTATTTGATTTTGTTTAAAAACAAACATAGGACGACGTGCCAAAAAGATGGCAGCTTCATCCGATAAACGTGCTACTGTTTTCCCGGATATGAAAGACCATGAAGCTGTTCAACGATTCTTCTTGCAAGAAATTCAATTAGGCGAAGAATTACTAGCTGTTGGTGATTTAGAGAATGGTGTTGATCATATTGGTAATGCTGTAGCAGTTTGTGGACAACCAAATGATTTGTTGAACTTGTTACAACAAACTTTACAACCACAAGCTTTCCATTTACTCATCCAAAGACTGCCAGCTGTTGCACCACGGATTATGAAAGCAACAACAACAACAACAACAACAGCTGCAATGCAAGAAGAGGATGTTGAGTAATTTTTTTTTATTGTGTGTCGACGAAATAAAAAAAAGTTTGCCTTCACTAGTCTCATTCATTAGATTATATTAGATCGTTTCATCTTGGCTGCATTATTTAAAAGATGAATTGTTATCAATTGCAATATATCTAATACATATTTTGTATATTCTTTTTCATTGTTGGTTCCTTAAATTTAGATAATAGCGAGAAAGGCGCCAATTTTTTGGTGATAAGTTATGTAAAAATGAGTAATTACTGATGATAACACACCAAATATTTGAGCGTTCTCAATGAAATTATCGTGGAAAATTTGATGTTGTGACACTGTTAGTAATCTTTCACTTGTAAAGAAATCGAATTATTCATCAATATTTCTGTCAGGGACTTATATTTTTGTAATTGGAAATCATTTAACAATTTATTGAGCACTGTTAAGGTATTTGCAACAATAATTGGAAATGTTAGAGAATATATATTTATCAAGTTGGAATAATTTTATTATTTTCCATTAAAAGTCGAATTCTCTTCAGTGTAAAGTTTGCATAAAATTATTGATTACACAAAGTTTCATCAATGTTTGTGTGTCTGGGGGTAGGCAGAACCCTGAAAATACGACCCTTGGTCTTGGTTTCTTTCAGTGACAGGCTTTGGTGAAGCCCTGAACGTCTTCAATAGTTAACATCTGCACCTGCTAATCGGCAGCCGAACCCAGCGGGATCTCAATTCGGAAAAACAAGCACGTAGGCCAACGTATCACCTTCCTCCGAGCATTTTCTACATGTTGGTTTTGATGCCCAGAGTAGTCAAACAGTGGTAGAGCCTTATCAGGCCGCCTATCCAACATCTTGCAGGAAGGACCTTCCATAAAGTTCCTTGACTGTCGTGCCTTCTGGTCTGCTATGCAATAATCTCAAGTGGCAGCGCCCCGGGCTAATGTCCCTCTTATCAGTTCGTTAATCTCATTCCAGTGTCCTGAAACTCGCATTAAGCTTTTTTTTGATCAATAGAAACAGAATAAAATGGAATAATTTATTGAAAACTTTGATGAATTAATCACAAAACATTGTTTTAAATATCCACATATATTATAATGAACAATAAGGAACTGGGTAGAAAAATATGTCTTCTCAAGTTGACTATGGTTCGGACATGATCTCTGAATATGAATAATTAGTGGTGACAACATCTATTCCAATAATATACGTTTTAAATAAATTGATATCGACTATATGTAAGCCACAAATATTGGTAAGCATTGCCCAGAAAAAAAAGACTTCATTTTTCCTCGTACAACTTCGGTAATTCCGCCTCTAAACGGATGACTTTAATATTAGAAACTAATTGCCAATCATTATCTTTAGCTATATAACTACTAGAATAACTGATCAGTTCTTGACTACCATCTTGGTCTAAATCACCGACTAGAATCGAATCAATTTGATTCTCTAAATTCGGCTGACAAATTGGTGATTGTGTTTGTACTGATAACCAACATAATTGATTGATTTCAGTTAAACTAGCATTAATTACAAAAACATTAGTTTCATTAAATGTTATTAAAACAATCTTTTCATTGATAACATTCAGGAAATACGTATTATTTTTTGTACTAATCGGTGGTGTTTGTTTTGGTTTCGGTTTAATGTCTGGCCATTGCCAAATTTTCAATATAAAACCATTAATATGACCTTTAAGTGATTTTAGATTTGATTTAGTTGATTGAAATTGAAATGATTTCGGTAACATAATGTAAGCATTATTATATGGCCAGATTTTCTTTTTCGATGAATTTCGATCAAATAATTCAATATTAGCTTTACAATCTGGACAATTACCGGAATTATTTATAACTAATTCACGATTACCAATTACAAATTTCTTATTATTGTTGTTGTTTCCATTGGAATAATTCTCGTCAACATTAGACGGTTTTATAATATATGAAGAATTGTGGTATTTTTTTGCAATATCTTCAAATGATATTTGCATATAGATAGAATTATCATTGGTTAAACAAGTAAAAATTACATTATTGTTTCTTGATGAAAGTCGATTCAATTCTGTACAATAATCAATGATAATATTTGTCAATGCTCGTCCACTACGGCCACAAATCAACAATAAATTGTTACGTTGATAAATTGCCAACAATTCTTTAATATTATCATTATTCAGATCAGGTAAAGCTACTGGAAAATCTAGACCATTTATTGATTTCCTTTCTTCATGACTATGAGCATGCCATACAACTTGTCCTGATATTGTTTCAATACTTTTCAAACCTCTCTCATCTAACATCAAACAATCATTAATTCCATTCAAATCAATATCAATGATTGAACAATCTAAATGTATGGGTAATACCTCTTGTCAGAAATACCAAGCAACCGTGCCACTATTACCCAAGAAAGAAACAGCTCCATTCTTCAAGATTGTCGATGGAATCAATGGTGCTGATGATGTTGTAGTTGATGATAATAAACTACCACGGAATAGAATCGCCAGATTTAAATTATTCTGATTTAGACCATGTACTAGATTGATTGGTCCTTTTAATTCGATATCATCTTGTTTACTTTCCCAATTGGTTGTTTTTACACTGCATGTCTGTGGTAGTGAACATGGTAATATCCATAAAAATATAATAATTGGTAAGAAACATAATAGAATTGATAGAATAAAAGCAATTTTACGAATTGTTGACATTTTTGATGGATTCGTTTTAATTTCCAATAGATCATCACTGAATTGCATAAAATTCGATTGTGATGATGATGATGATGGTGGTGATCTAATAGAATTGCGAAACTTCTTATCATATTTATTGGTACCATTCTGTATGTTGTTGGTTTTTTGGTAATTATTTGAACAAATCGGTTCCATATGTAGTTCTTTTTCTGAATCTGAATCACTTATTGATTGTGGTAAAGGTGCATAGACACCTTGTGAGGTATGCGCCATAATTTTTATAATTTATAGAAGCTCGTTTTGCACAATTTTTTATTTTCGATAAATAAGGTTTTCAAAGAGAAATTTTAAAATGAAAACATTTCGGACAAAATTCACACTTTTATGGTTAATTTACGAATGTCAAATGTCATGCGAGTCAAGTTTTGACGCTTCCAAGAGATGGCGACCATTGGATGCGTTCTATAAATGCTCGAACAGAATTCCTTCAAAACCACTACACTGGTTAAGTTTGGCAAACTTGACCAATAAAATTTCAGAATTTATACGTCATATAATTATTGTATCGTATGGAAATTTAGAATAAATCCGTGTTTTCTTTACATTTTACGGTATTTTGCCATTTTCCCCGAAACGTACTACATGTTAACGTGCATGTTGAGGATGTGTGGAGTCACATGACCAAACGTATGGTATAAGTACACTGCTACCAGGACGCTAGTTCATATTGCCATGTTTGTTTCACACATTAGTTGGCAAACTTCAAATTTCTTCAAGTTCACAATTATTAGTTCACTTGTTCGTCACGTGACTCCAAACTTAAATGGTAACGACTATAGTAATACAACTTACTTCCATTTCACCTCACTGTTGCGAAAGCAATCAAATTTAAAAACTACGAGTTGACTCCAAATCCATGTTGGCTCCGGTAAAATCTCCCCTAGTGGCCGTGTGAAATTCGGACTTATCCAAGTTACTCTGAAAAGTCTATCAACAATTTATCTCAACTACAACGATTATAAAAGCTTTTAATTGCGTTTTCCGGACACATTTGTAACGAGAACGCAGAGGGGTAACTGTTCGGGCAATTCTAAAACAACTGCTCGAGAACTTATAAAACGCACCTATAGCGTGCTCGATAAAGGCGGGAAATTTGAAAATATTTAAATGGCAAATCTGAAAAGTTACATCTGTATTACAAATAATACAATTGATAATATACATCTTTAACTGTGGGACTAATAATAATAATAATAGGCAAACATCACATTTATGATAATCGATAAATGACTTGTATTTCAATCAGTTAGGTGTTAATAATATCAAAATAAATTGTTAAAAGAAAAATCACAAAAAAAAATGAGACAGTAACAGAAAACTTATCCATGTCCTAAAAATAAATTATTTTAATTTATGTACAATATCAATAAAAAAAAAGAATTCTTAAGATTTCAAATATGTAGTATAGATATATTTTCTATAAGTTTAAAAACATTACAAAGCCGGTCCGGTACCATCATCTAAATCGAAAAATGACTCTCTTGCTGTTTCTTCAATACGATGTAAATTTTCTAAAGTTGATGCCATTATTCGAAGATTATCAACACCACTCAATAATTGTCTACAAATATTTCCTATAAAATTCAAAAAAACTTTATAAATAAAAAAAATACCTTAACGAATGTTCAGCAGTGGTGGCGGCAGCTTTTAATTCCTGTGCTAATCGTTGCGAATGTAAAATTTCATTTGGTGAATAATAATCATGACCGCCAGCAGCCCCTTCATCACCACGCAATGCACGGTTTTCTTTTCTCAGTCTTTCCACTTCAGCCTTAAATTATTTATTAGTACAGATATTGAACAAAAATAATAATAATAGTGATTATAAATTAGCTACATTGCTCCTTTGTAGGTTTTCCTCAACTTGTTCTAAAGCCTTTGTAACATTCTCTGTATAATCTTGCTCTCTATTTCTTATCGATTCTAATTCTTGTGTTAAATTGTCAACTCGTTTTGTTTGTTCAGCTAGTTGTTGACGAGTAATATCCAATTCCCGTCTCAGTCTTTCACATTCACGTTCCGGACTCTCAATAGACGAATTGTCTGATTGTTGTTGTTCCGTTCGAACTGCCCCATCAGCCAGAAAATCTGGTAAACTCTTAGATACACCTACCTGGAATAGATCAAAATTATTTATTTTTTAAGAGTTAGATACTTGAAGATAAATATTTACTTCATTTGGAGGGCAATTCCTGGAACTGTGTTGTGATGTTTCATTACTACCAATCGGTAGATCTAGTGGAAATCCTCCACCTTGTTGTCGTCGTATTGGTAAATCTAATGGTATTGATAAGTCATTATTATCACACCGTTGATGATCAAATTGTTGACTAGATTCTATTTTAATTCTGTTTACATTAATACTATCTCTACTAGGCGTAAAATCCGGCAAATTAACATCAAAATTGAAATTACTAGTTGTTGTATTGTTGCCTAAATAACATTGTTCAACAACTATGTGATCTTGTACGAAATCCGGTAAGGCTGAAGAATATTCAGGAATTATTCGTGTCTGTTTGCCTGTTGACGACGACAATGATGGTGGTGGTGGTGATGATGCTGATGGTGATAATCCATTATTTTGTGGTAATTCTAAATCGGACACACTACTAATTGGCCGTCCTTCACAATAAACTTTCGGCCTTGCCCCTTTGTTCTGATAATTGGTCGAATCACAACGTAAAAAATGTTTAAACGAAAATGGATTGTCCTCTCGACGATTATTATTACTATTATTATTATTATTATACAATTCAGCACCTAATCGATTTAAATTACTTTATTTTATTTGTATTTTTATTAAATAATCGACAATTCTCTCTTACCAGAATTTGTTGTATTATTTGAACATCCTCCACCTAACCTATTTGTCTCGTTTGTATGAAGTAAATCATCACCTAAATCAAGTTCTAAAGGTGGTGCTGGTTCATCGTCACCATTTATTAGATTTTCTTTATTATTTGATGTTTCTCTATCATCAGCCATTATATTTTTTTATTAACAAAAATAAATAAAAATAAAAAACCGTTCTCTGTTATAAATAAATGTCAATCAAACACATTTTTGACAAGTTCACGACTGTCAAAAAAAATAAAACGTCACAAAATCGTGCTACCAACCACTACACAAGAAAATCCCTAACTCGGAATTCTAATATGTACAGTAGAACCGCACCAAGTCGTCGCATTTTTAAACCGACGATAAGACGGATTAATGAACCATCACTACTTTGGTAGAACGAAAACAGGCCACATTATATCGAAGTAATGGGGGCCTCACGCATCAATACGGTAGAACCCCGCTAATTCATCACATATCGGTACCGAGAACGGATTAATGTAAGAGGCGGATTAGTTTCAACAAATTTTTATTGTTACAATAATTTAATTAGACTCAGTTTCTGAAACAAGTAGTCAATCGATGTTTTACCATATTTATGTTCATAAAATACTGTGAATTTCCATCCAATATTTTAACTATTTATATGAATTCAATTACAATAATGTCCATAATAATCTTAAAACGATCGATATACTCAAAACAACTAAACTTATAATGATTCTATAATCAGTTTTTGGTTCAATTTCAGCAGTATTATCAATGCCTGATACTTGTCCTGGTTGTAATGGTTTCGTTAAACCGGGCATAATTTTCTTTAACGGTTCAGCAGTCATTGAAAATTTACTAGCACCAATAATTCGTACAGTTACTAATTGTCCTAAATATTCCTTTTCCATTGGTACTAAAACTTGTTCATAGAATTTATTATGTCCGACATAATGTTTCTTATCATGTGATATCTCTGTTACTAGAATCTCTTGAATTTCACCAATCTTCCTCGTATACGGCTCATATGAATAAAATAAATCCGTCAATTTTTTCGTTCGTGATTTAACTTGTTGTGCTGGTATTCTAGGTATTAATGCAGCCGGTGTACCAGGTCTTGGAAAGAATTGATTAATAAATAAACTAGGAAATTTGTATTTAGCACATAATGATAGTGTCTCGTCAAAGTTTTGTTCAGTTTCTGTTGGAAAACCACATATTATATCGGTAGCTATTGTCATACCAGGTATACGTGATTGTAGAAAATCAACAACATGTTCAAAATCACTACGACAATATTCCCGTTTCATATCACTTAATACTTGATCACTACCAGATTGAACTGGAACATGCAAAAAACTATATACTCTTGGATGTTGCATGATTTTTGAAATTTCATCGAGATGTTTTAAAATATACGGTGGATTTGTCATGCCTAATCGAAGTCTACAACCTTCCGGTATAACTTCAACTAATTGCCACAATAATTCCGGTAATGAAGTGCCAATATCGCGACCATAAGTTCCTAGAATAAACACAATTCTCAAAAGTAGTGCAATTCCAATTTGAATTGATTAAATAATACCGGTATCTTCAGATGTTAGCCAAATTTCTACAACTCCCTCGTTAAAGGCTTGTCTAGCACGTGCTACAATCTCTTCCGGTGGATAACTGGCTAAATCACCCCGAGCATGTTTTGTTTTACAATACGTGCATTGATTCAAACAACCCGTATTGATAGCAATAATTTCAATTAATGGATTTCGACGGACTTTCGGTAACAATAATGAAGCTCCACCTAATTTCTTACCATTCTCCTTCTTTTTACCAAACAAACGAACCGTATTACCTTTTAGTGTTTCTTCAACAACTTCAACAACACGATCAATCTGTTGTACACCAACAACACTTAAACCTTGTATGAATTGTGCTTTTGGTGCACCTTGTGGTACACAACCAGCTAGAACAACATATTTTCCATGTTTTCTAGCTGAATCAATCTCATTACGGAAATGATCTTCAGCTGGATTCTTTACAGTACAACTATTAAGTAACCATAAATCGGCCTCCTGTTTATTTTGTGTTAATTTATAACCATAAGCTGCCAACTGACCGGCCATATATTCCGAATCGGAACTATTATGTGCACAACCCCAAGTTTTCATGTAAATCGTTTGAGTACCAGGAATATTATCACCTGATGGTAATTCAACATTTTCTAGACGTTGCTTTAATAGGAAAACATTATAATTTACAATTAATTGACCTTGTTCGGTGGATACAAACTTACTTTCTTTTTGGCAGTAATTTTTATATTTTTTCTATTATCATAGCGTTCTTGTGGTGTTATATCGTTGGCGGAGATTAGGTCTTCAATATCATCGATAATATCGTTACAAGACGGTGAAATTGGGGCCATTCTTTCACAATTATTCAAACAATTTCCAACATGCAACAATTGAAAAAAATAGGTTAGGATTTTTTGAGGTTATATTGGGCTATTTGTAGCCCCCCCATTATTTATATTGTAAATAATTAAATATTAAAATAAATTTTACGGGAATCGATTATGTGTGTTCTGGATATGTAAATTAGAGCATTTTTAGGTCTTTTTAAGCGTAAAATTACGATTTAAGTTTTTGTGTTCTAGTGATTTTTTGTTGTTGGTGTTGGCGGTATTGTATGTCGCACTTGCAGATTCCTGTAATTCCATCAAATTTCATCGTACGGTTCGTTTATTATAAAAAAAGTTTTGGCAAATTTTTCTTAATAATTTCGATTCAGATGAAATGGCCTCTGTTTTAGAACAATTCGTGACAACCGTTCGAACAGTTTCATCACTTGGTTTGTATTAATTTCGATTTTTTTAATTAATTTCCTCAAACATTTTTCCGACACCATGACATTGAGGTTATGTTTTCTTCATATACATTTTCTTTTTCTTGCAGGTAATTATAAAGTGCTTTGTGAATATTTAAGTAAATCTTCGGAGATTCTCGTTAAAAATACTCAACATTTAGATAATGTATTAGAAACATTAGATCCACAACAACATTCATTAGGTTATTTGGTTGTATTATGTGCAAAATTTAATGGACCTTTACCGAATAATTCGATTGATAATCGTTTCCAACAAGCTCAAGAATTTATACAAGAATGTAATGGTGAACAGATACGATTAGCACCTGATACATTTGCTGAATTATGTCATCTAATAACAAATTATTTAGTCGAACAAAAACAACCAATGAGAGGCATTTTATTATTAAAGAAAGCAATATCAAAATTACGATTTTTCGATTCACAATTAACATCAATACATGCTGATCTATGTCAATTGTGTTTATTGGCGAAATGCTTTAAACCAGCTTTAGATGTTTTAGATATTGATATAACCGGAATTTGCCAAGAGGTTATAATTATTTATTTATGTGATTTTTTAATAGTAACCAAGTTTATTTGAATTTTTAGACAGGACAAAGTTCAAATGGATCTCAGTTTGATTCAAAATATTTCCTATTATATTATTATTATGGTGGAATGATATATTTGGCGATGAGAAATCTGGATCGAGCACTATACTTTTTCGAAGTAGCCATTACAACACCTGCCCATGCTGTTTCGCACATCATGCTAGAAGCTTATAAGAAATATATTTTAGTTTCATTATTATTACATGGCAAAGTGGGTTATTTGTTTGTTTTTTCGAAAGTACAATTTTTAAATTGTGTTTATATTTGTAGATTCAAGCTGTGCCTAAATATGCCTCTCAAGTCGTGCCCCGATTTATTAAACCATTATCACAACCATACCATGATCTAGCTAATGCTTTTGTCTTAAATAATACCTCAGATTTAAATGGTGTCATTAATAAACATAGAGAAGTATTTGATAGAGATAATAATTTAGGTCTTGTCAAACAAGTTGCATCTGTTCTTTATAAGAAAAATATACAAAGACTGACGAAAACATTTTTAACATTGAGTTTATCGGATGTGGCTAGTAGAGTTGGTTTATCAGGTCCATCAGATGCTGAACGTTATATTTTGCATATGGTAAAACTTTTATTTATTTATTTCAATGTTTTCTTTGAAGAAACGAATTTCTATTAATAGATTGAAGATCAACAAATCTATGCGGCAATTAATCAAAAAGATGGTATGGTGATTTTCCGCGATGAACCCGATAAATATGGTGGTCCTGATGTATTAAAAAGTTTAGAAACTCAATTAGCTATTTGTATGGAATTGGATAAACAAATTTTAGCGATGGATGAAGAAATTCAAGTCAATCCAGTTTATGTAAAGAAATCTAGTGGTGTACAAGAAGATGAACAGCCTAGCAAAAGTACATATGCTATGTAATTGTGGTTCTTTTTGTTGTGAGGTAACACAATTTCTCGATTTTTGTTAGCCGGTGATTTTCTTTCGCATAACATATGTGTATTATTTATTTGTGTTTTTTTTATACCATACAGTGGCTCAATAAAATATTTGTACACACTGCTGGAATAACAAGATTTATAATCAGATAAAAAAAAATTGATTTATTTATAAAAAAACAATTAGGAAAAGATTTTTTCGTTAAATTAACAAAACTAAAAAAACTAGTAGGAGTATTTTATTACCCTGTAAATAAACAATATCACCAAAAATTAAGCTGCCTTATCATTGTAGATATTCAACAACATCGAAAAGGACCTGTTCTAATGGATTTTCGGTAGTTTCATTGAAATATCTAACATCTACCATTGTAGTTTTGACTTCTTGTAATTGTTTGAGATGTTCAGGCCATACACATTTATCAAAATAACCATCACAATCCGGTGGTTCATAGATACGTGTCTGTCGTCGACGATAACATTCGTCTTGGTTCAATGTAAAATAATATTTCAAATCGAACAGAGGTAGTATTGGTTTATAATTAAATATGGAAAAACCTTCAATTATAATCACATCTAAATTAATCTCTTTGGCTCGTTTATAGATGAAACTCTTCAAATTATCAATATCTTTAAATTGTTTACGTTTATCACATTGTTTATTGAAAATCTTCAAATTCTTGTGATGATTTCCTATTGATTTACAAATATCTTTGTACATCTTCTCCATATCCAAACTGGATAGAATATCGAAATTGATGTGTTCCAATTCCGGAATCCATGTATGTCGTGTATCATCAATAGGTAGGAAATAATCATCTTGAGAAATCACTTGATTTTTGGGCAAGACTTGATTTAATTGTGTTGCTAATGTTGTTTTACCACCACATGTTACACCACAAATACCAATAACTAACACCTGTTTATTTGCCATTATCTAAATATTACGTTACGGGTTTCTTTGCGTTTGGAACACGTCCGAATGTTGGTTGAATACAAGAAATTACGTAATACCATTGATTCAGTTCAATAATTATCTTGCTGTTATAATAACGCAGAATATTATGCAATGTTATGGGTTATAGGTTATATCACGTGACTGTCTAGTGTGAATCAGCCTTCACAGATGCGTCAGAACGGATCGATAATATACCGGATGTCCAACGATATTTCAACTCATCTGGTCATAAAGTCAATAATACACTTGGAAAATTGCTTTGAAAATGGCATTTATTATATCACTACAAGGCTACATCTTAATATTTTCCTTATATCTTAACTCATATCAAGGACTATAAAAGAAATCAGAAACGAAACAAATGTGTAATAATTGATTACAAAACAGAAATTTTCGTTTCTAAAAAAAATCACAGAATCAAATCGTTGATAGTGATAAATCAAAAAAAGAAAAACAATAAAAGGAATCTATAGAAAATAATACAAATTAGTTAAATGATTGATTGAAACGACGAAAACATGATTCAGCAATATTTCTATTTAATAATAATCAAATCAATTATTATAACGTTATTATATTACAGTTTCCTCCTCTTCTTCATATGACAACATTTTATGCCTCGAATCGTTATAATTATTCAATTTGTATTTTATTTTCACTAGATTTATTGAATTGTCATTAAAATTTCTTATTTTATCCAAACATGTTCCATTTATTTATTAATTAAAGGGGGGAAATATCAAATCTAAATATGTCTTGTTGCTACACCCATTGAATTTTTATAATTAGTTTTTATAATAAATATTGAGTAATAAACCAAAAATGACTCAAAAGAAAAAATTAACAACAACAAAAACTTTCAAATTACCACAACATATTAATTTATAATTTATAATTAACGCTCTTTGATAATAAATGAATCTAAATACATAAAATTGATCACACCGTCAAAAGACATCATATTATTTCTAAATATTTAGGTAACAAAATTTAGCAATTCTGCTAATTTTATATAGCACCTTTAATCACTCAAAAAAAAAACCTTAATTAATAAAAGAGAACTCTTTGGTAGTACATGTCCTTAATAATTTTTTTCTAACATCACTAAACTTGTTTTGCTTTTTTTTATCAAAACATAATCAGCATTTATAAAATTAGTCTAATTACAAAAATTTTGTTTATCATTAAAACCAGTTAAGATTAACAAACAAGATTGTTTGAATTTGGTTTTTGTTTGTTGTAAATTTTCACATCGAAATTGCCTAATTTTATATCCAATCTAATTTAATTTTTGATGTTCTACTACAACACAAAAGAAATTTGTACACAACCTGGTCCTCGTTTTACTTTTAGAAATTTAAATAAATAAAAAGATAACAAAAAAAAAACTGATAGTAGTAATTACAAAGTGTAGCAAGTTACTTACATCAACACATCTCTTATTATTATCATTATTATCAAATCAAAAAATCATCACTGATTGAGTTTTGGAACGATGCAATTATATTATCAAAGTATCAAAAATATGTTATATCTTCCAAGAAAAAAATTTGTAAGTCTTCTCTACAACCTAAACGGTTATAGCTGCCACATAAATTACTTTGTATTATTATTATTATTATTATTTTCTTCAATTATTATTATTAGGTATTATTATACAAAAATTACACATATTAGGTTTAATTGCAAGTCTCTAGGATCACTTTCAACATACTTGTGTTTTTGTTTGAAAATCAAAATATTTTAAAGTTTTACCATTTCTGTTAGACTTTTCTTTAATCCTCATCACCATATTCAAAACAAATTGATATGTAAAATGTGTAGAGTAACAACATAGTTTATAATTCGTTCTAACAATATTCCAACAAATCTACACTTGTTGTTGTTGTTGTTGTTGGTACTGTTGTTATGTAGAAAATGCAGCAAATGTGTTCCTTCTCTTCGATACTTATCAGAACAGGTAACTATTGACATAATTATTCTTTTCCTTTTTATCTTTTGTAAATTTATTTATAAGGTAATGTAGTATATTAAGTTTTCCTTAATTGTCAATTTCGTTTGGTTTTTTGTCCCATTTTTCTGGTACAATTCACTTTAGCCAATTATTTACATATATACAAGTCCTATTGGTAATTTTCAGAGTTTTGCTAATCACCAGGATGTTCAGGGCACGATCGATTCACTTCAAACCATTGATCTATGCACCTATAAACAAATAAAAAAAAATCAATCTAAACAATGTTTTTTCCATTTAACCAGTGGAGCAGCCAAGATTTTCTCTAAGAGGGGGAGACTAGAACAGTGTTTCTTAATACTTTCTTGGTTCCAATAAGCACGGAAACCACGTTGTTCTCTACATAACACTTTAATGGCTGATGATGCCAGGAAACAGTAGCCCAATAGCCCCATGCTCCCACTTGGCTACACCACTCATTTAATATCTATATTAAATAAATAAGCTTACGTTTTATGGTATATACATAGGCAAGGAAGGCGAGCTATAACATCTCCTTGACTTAGATCTTCTAAACATATCACACACTCCTCTCCTTTATCATCAGTCAAAATGTCTTCTACAAAATAAAATACAAAAAATTAATAATAATAATAATAATCATAATTTGATATATTTACCGTTGTAGGAAAGCCGTGGTTTAGTGAGGCACATGACTAGGTGACATTCTATGTCATCTGGAATTACGAATTTGCTGCAAACTGGGCATTTGATCCCTGCAAAAAAAAAATTTATAAAATCAAAAATGTTGTTAAATTCAGTACACATGGTATATTTTGATGATAAATATTTGCCATCTGGATAAAACACATCACATATGGCAAAACAAAGAAAAAAAATTTGTAAATGTTATGATCCGTTGTATTATAATATTTGTTGATTTCAAAAACAACAATTTCGCTTGTTCTCTAGAATACATTGAATAAATAATAAATATTGATTTTATATCATTCAATTCAAATTAATCTCTAAATAGTTTCTTTCGCAATTCTCCCTTATCATTATTACCGTTACAAGTCTGCTCATTAATTTTTCTTCTAAAAAATATAAAACAAAAAATCTATCGCAATCACTTTTGGCAATCAATTAATTATCATAAATAAGATTTTGTTTTTAGATCTCCTCCAATATCCTGGAGCAATTCCAATTTAAAATACCTTCCACATCGATTGATGTTTTAATTAAATTTTAACACCAATTACTTTGTGTTTTTTCTCTTTCTTTCTTTTCCTTAATAATTGTGCACAATGTTTGTTAAGTGATTAATGAAAATTGTTGTTATCAGTCAATTATTACCATAAACGACACGATGAAATCGATTATTTGTGTCAGGTTCTTCATCAGGAACGCATGATCCTATCACAATTCCCATAGCCAAAACCAAATGCAACAGACACACACAATAGTGGATTTGATAATAGAAGGGAGTGAAAATGTCAAAGGTTATTCCTTGATTCAGCAGGAGGGCAAAGACCCATGATTTTAATTAATTCCCTTTTAAATTACAAAGTCTTTTAAATTAATATTAATATCACCCAAGATAACTGTTATTATCGTAATTACAAAGTTAAATTTTTTGAATTTTTATTAAAATATTACTAATGATTAGTACCAGGTACAATGTTACATTAGAAAAACAAAAAAAAATGTTATCATTCTACTAATAATACTAATATTTATAAAAATAATAAAACACTTATTATTTCACGTTTAGGGCACGGCATTTCGAAAACAAATGGTTGTTTCAAATATTTTGTATTACATGTCGTCAGGATAAATATCCATGCGCAATTGGAAACAGTTTATATCCTTCAGGTTCGTTTTATGTGGATATCTAATAGTATTTCACATTACCATAGCGACAATGTTTAATATTTCTATGTAAAAGGAGTAAGTAATTGATTAAAGATTAGCCTTACAGAAAAATATACACATATACCTATATAATATCATTATATTATTAATAATAATTTGTCGAATATTTGAGGAAACCCCCTTTAACCTTTCAATAAAATAAGATCAGAAACACATTACTAGGTGAAGCTATTTTTTAAAAGAAAATCCTCAAATTCTTCAAAAAACCTTTTATATTTTTAACTCATCCTTTCAATATTCAAAAGTATATATAAAGCAGTTCCTTACTCTTTCAATAGACAACTCTTTAAGCATTTTACAATTTCTATTGGACACGTACTTTTCCCTTGCAATCATTATAAAATAATGCTACAATGAATCTCCCAAGTCAATAATTTGACTATAGGGGGAAAGTAGATAATACTGAGAGACGTTGTTAACAGTGAGACACTCAAAGTTTTGCCTATTGTTTTTTTTTTCAATTTCAGTGAATCTATTTTAGAACACAATATTCTTAGCTCCGAAAAGCTTACTCCAATCAAATTGTTATTTTTTTGTCTGACCACGTTTGCCTATTTTGAAGAAAATGTGCTTTTCTCAGTATTGAAAACTATTTTATAACACCTACTTCTTGGATGTTTTTTTTTAGTTTTTGAAACACATGAGATTCAGGTCTGCATATTCTAATTAAATAGTCAATAGTGAATTTAAAAAACAACGTAAAAAAAACACCAATTACTATTATATTATGGTGGAATTGAAAGGCAAATACCGTATATTTCTTTAGGCGTTAATTTTTGTGAATATGAATATTTGATAATTTCAATTTAATAATAATATTCTTTGTTCCATTTGTTTCTTGGTTTTCCTTTAAGGTAACTTTCAAGTCATTAAAAAAAATGTCTAATTTTTAACGATGTCTCATTGTTATGCACTATGAGGTAACAGTGAGACATAATCGATACAATACTTTTATTGCTGGTAGCTTCGTGAAAATTCAAAATATTGGAAAACGGCATTCCATACAGCAAGAAAAAATGTGTGAAAATATTTAATGTTAAACGCAACCTTGGTTATAGCAACAATAGCCGAGACAGTTTTTTTTCCAAAAAAAACGTGCCTGACTGTTCCCCACATTCTCCTACTTAACCGACTATGTTGTCGAGATATTCTGTAAATTCTGATTGCCCCATTTGATGCAGGATAATGATATGAATAGGAAACGTTTACAAAATTAAGCATAATCTGAATTTGAAACATTTCAGTATTTTGACTTGAAAAACTATAAATATTTCTAGCACAGCTCTCACTATGTTCACTAAATCTAGAATCATTTTTACAAATATTTTAATCGTATTTTGTAAAACTGCTCCCATTCGATTTATTTACCAATTAAAAGAAAAATGCTTTCTATATCAACGAATGGCATTTGAAAAACAAATGTTACAAATTTTTTCGACTCATTATCAGCTGTATGTTCCACATAACTTGCATCAAGTACACTTCGATTATTCTAATAAATGAGCTTTCTGGTACAGTGAAACTATGAAGACTTGGCCATTTCTACTAAAGCAACAAAACAATTGTTTGTCTCCGATTTTCTTCCAGATGTTTTGACACATGTTTATTTTTGTCTCATTACTCCATTGTTATAATTGTTTTATGGCTTTAGTTAAAACGGTCAAGTCATCGTAGTTTCACTATACATTACATTAGAAATGTAAAAATTTCAACCAACAGGACAAAAATAGATACATAATTTAATTATGGATGATAAAAACAAGTACAGAAGTTACATTATCTTTTCAAAAATTGAGATATGAATGAGAAAACATACAGATAATGATGGAAATATCTAGAACCGTCTATATAGGATATATGTATGTAATAATGTTACCAATAAACGAAAATATATATAACAATGATTACAAAGAAATATACATACAAATAAGTATTTTTACCTTTTTCTTTGTGAACGACCTGTCTTGTTACATTTAATTGAGAAGATGACAAACTTTGTCCCATTGTTGTTAAAAAATCGTAAACAACCTTATCATAAATCCTAATTTTTATAATAAATTTAAACGCAATATTATATTAACAACAAATTACACATAAATGATACAAAATAATGTCAAGTCCTTCTTTATACATAGATACACTGCACACTAGTAGTTAAATGACAAAAACAAATTGTTAGCGCTATGAAACTAAAGATAGCACAAAACTTGGAGTAGGTCCGGATATACACAATGTGTTGGTTAAACTGTATGTAAAATACTATAGCACACACGATTATAACTTTTAAAATATAAAATTATACGTGTATAACAGAGATAAGGAGTGTGTTATTAATTTAAAATAAAGAGAAGGGGACATGGAAAAAGAACTATATGTATAGAAATAACGCAATCCATTTATAGGTGGGTTTAATATACAAAATTGTATATTAGAAACAACTTAGCACATATGTTAGAAACTTATATCCTGTAAACTATAACGCTCAAACAACTCTGTTTTTATTTATCAAGGTCTATATCTGTATGATAATTGATAAATAAATAGATAAACAAGGGAGATAGAAAGACAATAAGAGAAGAAATCGATCTTTTCAATGGTAGGAATTGACTTTCCCAATTAATATTTGAAAGAATGAATCAGTAATGAACAGTAAAATCATCCATTTTTTAAATTAAGCAATATGATTAGAGTTGAGAGGAAAATACTAGATGAATAAGTGTTGTGGTAAAATAAAAATTTTCCCAAAAATTTAATACATTAACCGATGAACTCATTTAGCAAATATTGCCAAATATTTACTAAATCTATTACGAAACCTTATAATAGACTTTTACTAACAACAATAAATTCAAATTAGCAAATGCAATTTAAAAATGTAAAAGTGGATAAATAATAATTGGATTTAATTTACGAAAAAAAAATTATTATTAATAATAACAACAAATTACCAACAAACTAGTGGCATGTGAACAAAGAAACTTTAAACCAAGGCCAATAGGTCTATAAAATATTCACCAGTTTTCAGTGATATTGCTGCTTTTTTGTTGATACATTACGTGACTTTAAAAAACACCTATACGATTGTATTGTACATTAACTAGATATTACTTTCTAATCATTAAATCTTCAGTTATCAAGTTGGAAGTATTTTTTTGAATCCGTTATTATTGTAGATTTTAATGAAACGATAAGCGAATATAATTTTGAAAAATTCACCTATTAATCTGTAAATAATTACAGAAAAATTACAGGTGCAAAATTTAATGTGACTTTATTTTATTTCGATCATAATTAGTATAAATATTTGTAGTTTCAACAAACAATAATTGATTTTTTTCATTTGCACTTGACTAGGTTTAAATTTTATTATAAATTTATTATTTATAACATATTTATGTTAATATTTTTCCAATATAATAATGAAATATGAAAAAAATATTAAAGACATAAACAGTATAGCAAAAATAGCTACATCTATAATATATTTACACAATAAATTATAACAAAACAGTGACTTCGAAAAATTATTGTAAATTTCCAATTTTTTGTTGAATGAAAAATTCAAAAAAAAATATTTAATTTATTATATCAAAACATTATAATTTATTATTTATAAAAACTAACTGATTTTTTTTTGAATTACGTTTTTTCGGTATTGACGTTATAAAAATAAATTCTCCCGAAAAAAAGGCTATTTATTCTGTGTTAATCCAAACAGTTCATATTTTTGAAAAAAAATTTAATCAACCGAATGTTTCACTTAACTACGACTTATATTTTTTCCCAAATATTCATGAAATTAACCGTTTAGAATACATAATTAAAGACTAAATTGTTTTTAGGTGTACCTATAAAGAAACAAAATTCTAACATACAACTCCATAATAAACATTGAACCTCTGTTAGGGGCTGTTCAGACACGGCATGTTAATGATCATTAAGCCAACGAAGAATCACGTGTCGACAGTATCAACTTATCGCTGTGACATAGGACAGACAAGGATATCAAATACGCTGTGTGGGCGCTAATGATCATTAACATGTGTGTCTGAACAGCCCCTTAGAGTTTTAATTCTAATTTCACTATTTAGTAGTAGATCCTTCATAGAATTATTAGGCCAACAATTTTTTTTATTATAAATAGATAAGCTATTCTTCATCATAATATTCTTTGTAATTAGCTATTATATAGGTGCTTCTAAAAAAAAAGATGATAAGCATCTAAATTTATAAACAAATTATTAAAACAAATACAATTATCTTTAAAAATACACGTATGACTACAATGTAATATTGATAAAGGAAATTAGTTATTAAGTAGTATGGTATTACTGTATTATTTTTATTTTATGTTTTTCTTTTATTATTATGTTTATTGATCAAAAATAATTATAACTTACAATTAGTTAATTAGTTTAATAACTATTTGTCCGATTACAACTATGTATAGTCTAGCTGTTCTGACTTGGCCCTGTTGACTAACAATAAGGCAATAAAAGATAATTAGATAAAAATTAGCATCTGATTAGACCTAACATTTGGACACAAAACTGGAAACAAATTAGTAGCAAGGAACTAGAAAATGTAATTCTCAATGTTTTGTTTCCAATTCGACAAGAGAGAGAAAGTAGGTACTAATTCGTGTCACTTTATTCTATTGTTATAATTGTTGTACTTTTTCAGTCAGTGGGGCCAACTCAAAATGGTTAAACTATAAGAGCAATTGCAATGAATTTGCCCAAAACAAACATAAATTGTTGTTCATTAAATTTTTTTTTGATTGAATAAGAAAAGCAATTATAATGAATTATTCTTAAAAGTATCTAAATATGTACGATTGTTAGAATTAGGAGGACAATTCTCTATATAATTTTTGTTTTTTTTACCACAATTTTATCATAATGCCTTACAATATTATTATCTAAAACTTCTGTATTCAAAAAGCATTGTTATTTTTTCTAATCTTTCTGTATTTTAATTCCATACCAAATACATAATTTTTCGATTATAATAACTTAAATTCGCAAATACTTGTGATTACCTTGTGATATAGAAGACCTAATAACAAATTCTAACTTCTTCTTTAATAAGAGGAAAGA